>CABFOV010002078.1:7497-30331 GCA_902141375.1 Timema poppense | reverse complement strand
AAAAAAAAGTATCTCACAACAATTTTAAACTTTGCTGGGGTAAAAGGTGAACTTTCAATATGATTTAATTGAAATATAATTTAGATCACACTTACAACCTCATTGCTTGAGACTGAAATCCTTTAACCTCTTCAAAGAGTGACACAATTTCAGAATGTGTGTGTTTCTAAAAAATAGTATTAAATAAATTTGTGATATTAATAAAATATTTCTAATATATAAATAATATTATAAAGAATAGAAAAGTTGAAAATTGGCCTTGGAAAAGTCAGGGAATTTTAAAATATAGTTTGGCTAGATGTTCGAGGTAGTTTATATTTGTATTTTACACTACACGATAACAAGTAATTTGATTATAAAAAGCTGTATAGTTTACAAAGTATTGACACTTAGTTTTTTTTCCAATGAAATACTTTTGAAAAAAATAATGGTTTTTGACACCAGGGTCTCTTTGTAGCCCACCTTGCCACCTACCATGATACGTTCATTTTACATGTTTTATCTCAACTAGTTACACCATTGTGAGGCCAGCAGAGCTATGATGACTATAACACACACACAAAAAAGTAATAGGGAAATGTTGGACTTAGCGTCAATGGTTTTAGTGGCCATTCACTTTGTGATGGCAAATGCTTTGTGAATGAAAATATTTTAATACTATACATCATCCACAAATTAATGATCACATTATTATACATGTACCTAACAATATTTAGTTAGTTCATGTAAGATTATTAGAGAACATGGATGAAGGATTCTGCAACCACATATTTTGCTTCTTCAGCAGACATCAACATAAATAAATGATGTTAGTAATCAAATATACTAGAACAAAGCTCACATAAAATATTTTATGAATAAAGCATTGGAATTTTAGTTGTGTGTACTAATGTGTCCCAGACTGAAAATAACCCATGCATAAGGAATAGTTGATTGGGTATGATTAGATTTGGAAGTGTTATCATTAAAGGTTAAGTCAATTTTTCTTAAATATATTGAAAACTAATAGAAGCTTTCATGAAGCACAGGATTTACACAAACACCATAATAAAAGTAATTGGTGCCTTAAATGACTAAGCACACTGAACTCTACCTCAAGAATTATTATTTAACACATACAATTCTTATTTGTTTATCTTCCCACCCTCTCTTACATTATCGTAGCATGGTTAAGGTGGTAGGTGGATTCATTTAGTACACATTGCAGTAATGCTCTTTGTTTTGATGGAAATTTGCTGCTTTTTTCTTTACATCCATTACTCTTTCCAGCCTATGACCTGGGTCAGTTTTTTTTATTCAAGCCATATATTTCCCACTACCGGCTTGCTAGGTCTGTTGGAGCTTCATAATTTATCTTAAGGCTAGGACAGGCACAACCAGTCCCCGGCCGTTAATTCATCATTGTGAAAGGGTAAACCCATATTTTCATAAATGATTAATTTTCGGCCATGTGGGGAATTAATCCTGGGGCCCTTAGCTAAGTAGGTAGACATGCTACCAACTTAGCTAAGGTGTCAGACTGTAAATTCGCCGTTGAGTATACCTATAGCTAATGAAATATATAATTAATTTATTTGAATTCTGGAATCAATAAATTTGATACAAAGTATTGTATTTATTCATATAAAAAATTCATACATCATAATTGATTTATGCTTAAAAGTAAAAAGGATAAAATACCCAATCTTTTTAAATATCTGAAACTAAAGAAAATACATTAAAAACTGTGTTCAATTTGATTACACATGACATTTCTTAACCTAACCTCATATTCAAACCATATAAACCAAAAGAAATACTGAACGCCTTGATATATATTTTTTAATGTACACCTCTTACTTTGAAAAATTGAGTAATACAATAGTGTACTGCAAAAGATTGGGTTTTTTTTTAAATCTCAGAACAACACTTAACACTCTATTACATGAGTCTACTGTCTAAAAATTGGGTGTTAATTATTATGAATCAGGGAAGAAAGGCTAGGTAAGTTTTTTCTGTTATTTGAAGTGTATTAAGAAGGAGAATGTGTGGTAGCTTTGCATAACTCATGGCCATCTGTGCAATAGACGCCAGTTTTCAAAATGATGGCCAAAAAACAACCATAGTGTTTCATTTTGAAAGTCCTTGGTGAGTTAGTAATTATTGAGATAGGGTACTGTTATTATTTTTCTTAAATCTGGAAGATAAGGACATCAGCTACAATAACCCATCAGTTAAGTTTCAATAGATTTAAAAAGATTAAAAATTATCAAAAAGTAAAAAGTTAATCATAAAAATTAAGAAAGATATTTATCAACACTTTATATTGTAACATTTTTTGGAAAACATTCTAAAATATTAAATAAAGTAGAGTGTAGTAAAATAATAGATAAGACTTGGATAAATATTGTTAAAAAAGATTTAGTGGTTGTCAGATGATCAAAATAAATAATTAATACCAAAATAATATTGGAAAAATTGAGTTTAACATCATGCAGTGATTGAAACCTTTTTTGTTTCTTCCTCATCACTAATTGCCTAAAGATTACATTTGAACTGTTTAAACATGTTGAGAAATTGACCTTTCAGAAGAACTTTAATCTACTAGAAATTAAGAGCAAGGGGCTCTTCTAACAAGATAAAAATTGGGATTTATAGCTAATCTTTTTCAAATCTCAACAACCATCTTGAAACAATTCATTTAAATATTGTTTCCTATAATCACTGCTGGGTTGAACATTTTGTAATTACTTATTTTAATATCAAGGTTTTCAATACCATTCTCATATTTGACACATTTTTTTGTCATTACATATACAGTGGAACTTTGGTTGTCGAACATTATTCGTACCTAAAGGCTGTTTTGAAACCGATTTCTTATAAACTGAAACAATTTTTCTATAAAAATTAGTGTAAAATAGATTAATCCATTTCTGAACCCCAGATGAATGCTTATTTAAACGTATATAAAAGTAATTTGTGCATAAAATAATATACAAAAACAATGAAAATGCATTAAATCTTACACAAAAAGAATAAACACAATATATAGATAAATATATTTCACTATACTGGTACGGAAGTGAGTTGATAGTGTAAGTTGAAGGTGGTGAGGAAGGGGAGTCCCCATCCATAAAAACATCAGGTCCTGGGTTTTTTTCTGTTTCTTGGCACCACTCTACTCTGCTTGACTCACTGAGTGGGTCTCTGTCTCACTAAAAACCTGTCCAATGAGATTGGTTTTTGCCTGAAATTATAAAATGTTTCTTAAGTAAGACATGGCATTGAAATTAAAAAAAGGTTTATGATGCAGTATGCTACAGCTTTGTCAGAGGGATATCGTTCCACAAAACTTTGCACCTCACCCTATTTCAAACACATTTTGTTGATCATAGAACTAGGAACTTCCTTCCTTCCTTCTTCCTCTGTCTATGAAGATATTTCTTCCCCCACCGTCTTTGCTGCTACTTATGAAGGTGTTCCAAGTCTTCCATGGTGAGCTCATTCCTATGGTCCTCCAGTCTTTATGCATCACAGTCTGGACACAATTTCCTCCAGGCTAAGTTCATGGTCCTGTAAGTTACTTGCACCCAGGCTTTATCATTGATACTTAAGCAATGGAGAATATTAAAGTGATTTCTCCTTTAACTCTCTTGAGTGTTAATACAGCGTGAGGTCACTTAAAAACATCTTTGAAACAGTGCTTGGGTGTAGAGATTCTTAAAGGTTGAAATGACCCGGATTAGAGGAGTCATGTTTGAGGTAAAGGAACTTCACTGTTTTAGACTCAAACTCCTTCACCAACTCATCCTCCCAGCCTGGAAGGCGAGTGGGAGCATTGTCCATCACAAGAAGCCAGTTTATTGGCAAAATTTTCTTGAATGTATTTTCTCACAATTGGGGTAAAGATTTCATGGATCCACCGATTAAAAAATTTCCTGGTTACCCAATCCTAACTATTAATTAGCCCTTCACATAACAGAAAATTTGCTTTTCATTACAACATTTTTCTTAAACACCCTCAGATTCTCAGAATTGAAATAGGAAAAAATATATTTTATATAATTTGGACTATTCTTTTCTTATGAACATGTTTAACAGAATAAAACTTCTTTCACTGTGGTATCTTAGAGATGTATTTTAAAAATTTAATTACAAAAGTTGGTAGTAAAAAACTTAAAATCTTGATCAAAGTGAATCCACCCCCTTAAGGGTTAACAGAAAATCCATTAATATGGTTTTTTTTAAAGCTACTACAATTTTGAGTTACTCTACTTTTTTACAATAAAAATGTTCGACACTGAGTAAAATACAGTAATTATTATTTCTTAAAATATTAAAAGTGAATATTTTTTTATATATAAGACAATGTAACTACTTTTTTGTGATTGACTAGGCTACTACAATGTTGAACAAAGACTTCATGGTAGTAAAAGGTTTCTAGCAAAAATGCTTTGAAGAAATTCTCAGAAACTAAGTGTTCAGTTAAGTTTAAATCCTACCAATCAAAAGTAATATAATGTTTACTTCACATATTGGAATAAAATTGCTCTAAAATATAATTCTAGTAAGTAGTAACCTAACCTGTGGAGTGAAAAACCACCCTAGAAAACCCCTTCCTACTGTGAGCAGCCTATAAAACTTCCACCCTGCCAAGCATCACAGGGCTTTATTCATATCACCTGTAAGGGATGTATTTTTAGTAGGTTTTAAAGGTGACCTGGCGGTCTAGGGGTAAGGTGTCAGACTTCTATGCTGGCAGCCGGGGTTCAATCCTCGGTCCCGGCAAAGATTTATCTGATTACCAAACCCTTCCTTCACCTCTGACAAGACATCTTGTGAATGTGAGGAATGCCAGGCCTCCACCGTGGTTCGGATTCCACGTTAAACTGTAGGTCCTCCATTTCATCTCACAATCACCCTACCATTGCACATTAGCGTAAGTGCGTATAACCCGAACGGGTAGTAAGACGCGGTGCTAATAATAATAATAATAATAATTTAGTAGGTTTTCTTCTGTAAATGATGCCTTCATATTGTAGTTAATATAAATTAAGTATGCAAATCCAGAAAAAATATGTAACAAATTTAACAATTAAATTTTTAGTGGAGGCCCAGTCCCCTCATGACAATTATTGGGGTGGCCCAAAACACTAGGGCTCCCTAGAGTCTGCGCCTATTGCAATTACATGACCTTGAAGCCCTCACTTACATTTCCATGTAGCAAGAAGAGTCAGCCGGTCCTTCATTGGCTTATGTCCTGGCAATGGTTTTTCCTTCTGAGTGATGGAGGTCCACCTTGGCATACTTTCTTTCCCAAAAATACTGGTTTAATCACAGTAGAACACTTGTTAGGGAATAAAACTCTCAGCCTTTACATTGTCACTAAATTCTTGCCCATATTTTTCAGCAGCTTCTTGGTTCGACCTCGCAGACTCCTAATGCCTAATCTCACTCTGTATGCCATCTATCTTAAATTTCTCGAACCACCCTCTACTAGCTTTGAACACATCAGTACCAGCACTCATACCAGGGTTTTTCTTTAACAGTTCATCGTGTAATCGCCTCGCATTTTCACAAATTATAGCCTCAGAAGCACTATCACAAGCTGTTGCTTATTTATCCAAATCGGCAACAATTGTTCCACTTCTTCTATAGTCTGTGATCTTTGTTTAGTAAGAATTTTTACTCCTTTTAAAACATTAGCTCTCTTGATCGCCTCTTTACTTTTAGCATCGTGTTAGTAGACCTCTACAGATAATTGATTTCGCCATACTTAACAGTGAAGCAAGATCCAAGACATGAATGCCATTTTCATGTTTGGAGATGTTTTCTTTTTTCACCTCTATCATGGTTCTAACAACTTTTATTTTTGCTTTGCTGCTTCATTGGCTACTTTGCTTCTTTGATGGATTATTTAACAATAATTTATAAAAAAAAAAATACAAAGAAACTCAAAGGTCACAGCAAATTCGAGCAGGAGTGTACTGCGGCGTAACTGATGCTCTACCACCGTACAACTAGCCCGCAGAACTCGTGGTCTTCACTTTACCTGTTAGGAGACAGAGATTCTTTTCGAAAACTCGTGCATTTTTGGTTCGGAAAATATGTTTGGGAACCGATTTGTTCGACAACCTAGGTTCCACTGTGTTTTAATTTGCCATACATTCTCTAAACCTATATTATATATATTCTAATTGTTAACTTGGCACATTTTATGGGTTCGTTTAATTAACTACATAAGTCAATAAAATTATACTTGTATTTTTACATGTTATAATCATTTAATTTATTTCACTCAAACATTTTCAATTAATATATTTCTGTTTAAATATCACACCTGTTTCTTTACATATTTTAATGTGTTTTTTATAATTTTACTGTGTATATTTCCAGGTATACTCATTCATTATCTAACTTGTTAAATGCTGTGTTGTTAATAATCCTATTTTTTTTATAATCTCGCACCACCATCAAAATGGAAAGAAGAGTTGTAATGTGAGTGAAAAGCATGTATGAGGTTAAAAGGACTTATGTTAAGATGAGAGTCGGAGGATGGAGTGATTCCAAAGAAATGGAGTGCAGCAGGAGATTGCCTTCTCCCCTCTACTATTTGTAATTGTAACGTTAATGGTCATGAACAAAGTGGCAGGAAAACTCTGGGAGGAAAGAATGAAAGCCATGATGTTTGTTGATGACCTGATGGTATGGGGGAGAAAGAAGTGAAGGCACAAAAACAGTTACAGGAATGGAATGTTGAAGTGAAAGTAAGTGAAATTTAGTATGGCAAAGTATGAAGTGATGGTAATTAAAAGGAAGAGGATAAGGCCTAATAAAGCTATAAAGTTGTATGGAGTAGAGCTGAGAAAAGTACAGAACATTAAATATCTTGGAATTGTGATTTAGGTGAAAGATGGAAGCATAGAGATACTACTGAGAAGAGGACAGTAGGGTGATTTATTCTATAGGTTTGTAAGATACATGCTCTGAAGAAGAGAAGTGCCTTCAAAGTGTAAGGAAGTGTTGTACTGGGCAATGGGCATACTTTGTACCCATTGTCACATATGCAGCAGAAACATGGACATTGAATGTAATAGAGATTAGGAAATTGGAGGCCATGGGGATGAAGTTTGTGAGGAGCATGTTAGCTTTCACGAGGAAAAACAAGATTAGAAATGAAGTTATCTTGGAAAGAGTGGGGCTACAGGGAGTACATGAGATAGTAGAGGAAGTAATACTGAGATGGTATGAGCATGTAATAAGGATGGAAAAAGGTGTCCCAAAGAAATAGATGGAAATAAAGGATGTAGGAAAAAGACTGCAAGGGAGGCCAAGAAAGAGGTTGGAGGAGTAGATAACAAAGTGGGAAAGTGAGAGGAGAAGAATGGTGGAAGGCTAGAGGAAGATGGAGGCATTTTACTAAATTTACCTGGCCATAGGCTGAAAACAGTTGATGATAACCATTAAATCTAACCCATAGTAAGCTTACCCCAATCATGTTTCTCTTGTGCCCATTTGAATTATTTCATGTTATTTATTGCGTAAATTTCCAGGCATTTTCTTTCGATATCTTATTTTTCCAATATTATTTTATTTTTGATCATATGATAACCACTAAAGCTAACAATATCTATCCAAGTTTTACTATCACTCTATAGCATGTGTAAGAGTGATATTTGCTTATTATAAACAATAAAGATAAATAATTCAATATAAAAATCATACCTTTTTTTTCTTTCTTTTTTCATATTTAAATTAGATAAATCATATAGACTATGATAAAATGGAAGAGTGTTGCTAGAATTCAGGGAATGTGCAGACTCAAATATTATTGTCTCATTGATGTGTTAATGTGGTGATGATTATTCAAGAGTGATTTTGACATTTCTTATTAGATTTTAATACTTTTTATGAAGGCTCACACTAAAATGATGGCAATTAAGTTAATTATATTGTATTATTTAAATTATAGTGTGTATTTTTTTCTGTTATTTTAACTTGATTTACTTAAGATTCGTGTTCTTATTTTAAATAAATGATAATTATACTTAATATATATAGGAAACATTTTTATTTTAAACATCCATTTCCATTGTTTGTTTTAGTCAGATACTAATTCTCTAGAGTATTTCAGCTTGAGAAAAGTGTTTCCCGTCCTTTTCTAATAAACGGCCAAGAAAAATCATTGTTCCAAATTAGGAAACAAAAAGTAAAAGGACTGGGGAACTGGTCTACTCGGAGTTTTTGCCATTAAGTTTTCCCTATATTGATGTAACTTTAACGATAATTTCCACAGCATGCCTAAATAGGGTCAAATCTAGACTATGAACTTTAGTTTATAAATATATGTTCCATTTACAAATTTTTGCCAACTTTTGGTGTCTTGACAATTGTAAGTGTAACATGTAAATAAATTATAACCATTTTTAATCTGATAAATTAATTAAGTTTTTAAGTTCAGTCTAATTTTACACATGAGTACACTTACAAACAAATCAATAATTAATAACTATACTCTCTTAATTGTTGTGTATAGGGGGCTAGTATGACCCTTCCCTGACTATGCACTAAATACATGTTTAACCAAATAATGGAGAAAAGTAAGCTTTAACATGAATTATTTAGAATAAGTATAAGAAGTTCGGCTAAGCTTAATTTAAAATTGAACAAATCAAAAGTAATAACTTTTTTGCGCCTGCTTCAGTGGCCCCATGGTCTTATGCATCACTTTCTTGCAATAGACAAGACTGCTGATGACTGGAAGATCAAGGTTCTAACGTGGTCAGGTGTACTGAGTGGTTTTTACTAACACACTGCAAATGTGTGTGAACTTCCTCCAAATTACACCTTCCTCATCCCCAACACACAAGAGTAATTATTACATATTATGTGTACAAGCACAAACAGGCAATGTGGAGGCCTCATAAAATGTATTATAAACTGATTAAAAATATCAAAACTATTTTTGAATTATTATAACCATGATAACACATCCATTTTACAATAATCTATTAATTTGTGTGTGATGCTTGCGTGCTAGCAACTTTTTTCTGTTTTGTCATCTTTATTGCGATGTTTATAGCAGAAATTTAAAAAAAATTATTTGTTTAAAATATTTATCTAAACAAATATTACTCTTAAACATGGCTAAGATGTTAAAAATTAGTAAGATAGTTATGTTATAATTTAGAATATTTAGCACCGCGTCTTACTACCCGTTCGGGTTATACGCTTGATAAACATTTGAATTTGAGTCTGGTTATTTCTACTATATCCAATTTATTGAAATTTATATTATTTTAGTGGATGTAATTATTTTCCAAAATAAAAAGATTATACCCATTCATCTTAATTACTAATGTCTCCATGGACTTTCATATGAAACACTAAGGTTGTCAACTGCCATTTTTGGAAAATGGTGGATAATGTAATGTTATCTTTCATTTCCCTTCTTAATAGCGTACACTTAAAGAACACGAAAATCATAATGAACCTTCCTCTCCCCATTGGTAATGATTAGTCTCTCAGGCTCGTGGACTACTAAAACATAAAAGTAACCAGAATATCTGACTGCTTAGCTTAGTCTAAAACACACACAAACCTTATCCACATTTATAGAAAGTTATCACTTTTATTATTTCTGTATTAAAAAAACGCTTCATTGGCTGAATGGTCAAAGATGTCACTTTCATGTTAGACTGGCCTGCTGAAGACTGGAAAATCTGGGTAAAAATCCTGTTTGGGTCTACTGAGGGTGATATTTCCTAAAGATTTCCACTCTCCTTCCATGCAAATGTATGTATATTTCTTCTAAAATGCTTTCTCCCTCGTCCTTACCCCATTAGAGTAATTATCATATTTGGGTATAGCCTGAACAGATAGTAGGACGTTAAACTACATTATTTATAGATTATAGAGATTTTTTTAATGTTGTTTTTATTTATGGTCTCAACATCGATGTGCATTAAATCTGTATTGTAAATTTTATTGAAAATTATTAGTTATATTATTATGTAAAGTTTTAACTTCCCTTCTTAGATCTGTAAAACATTTTATTTAGTCTTTTGTGGGAATCAGTAAACTGTTTATTCAAGATAATTATTTAAAGTTACCTGCTTACACTGTGAAAAGGATTAAAAGAAAACTAATTAACAAAACCAAAATAATCAAATTATTTATTATACTTTTCCATTTGATTTGCTATTGATTTGCAATTGTGATCCACACAACAATTAAAACCTTACAGTGAGGTATCAAAAATAATGATTAAAAACATCAAGCTCAATTATCTCTTGGCAAAGGGATTTGTGTTTTGAAAATTACTCTTTTGACGAAACAAATGCTTTATATGAAAATAATATTGTAAACATTTGAACCAGTATGTCGATAGTTTCTAAGGTCTGGGAAGCGTGTACAAAGCAAATGATTTGGCCAGTCTGCAGCTGTTTGAAGCATAAAGATAATTTTTCATTCAAATTAATTAATTTATATGAATTGTTAAGTCTGATGCAGTTGGGAGCATCAATATAGCCTTAATTAAAATTAAAAAATCATTCAAATATTACATTAATAATTGAATGCATTGATTATTCCCAAATATTGAGCTATTTAGATATGTCCAACACAAGCTCCAACCCCTTTGACTAACTATTTCATGCATGTGTGGTGGGGGTAAAGGGTACATGGGGAGTGCTATATCATAATTTTTTGTCCAGGTGAACGTTAATTTTGTTTCCACCTCCCCTCTCACCCACACTAAATTTGAACTTAAAGGGACATAACTACAAGAAAATAAATCATGGTTGTCTGTCCATAGTTTTCTTGATTATTACTGATAAGATTTTCATGAGAGTTGTATAGAATTTTCTTTGTACTTTGCTAGAGGCTTAATGAACATGATGGGATTCAAATTTGTCAAAATGATAGGAACAAAATTATAAAATGAGTTTAGGACCTTTAATTTATTAACTTTTATATATATATAAATTTACTTTCTTGTGAGTATTTTGACAAAGACAAAGTTTTATTTAACTAAAGTTTAAGAATATTGACATATTTTAAAATTCTTTTTCCTACCCACCGTTTTTCATTACTCCCAAGTGTTACTTACAATGCTTGGCATTGAAATATTTCACGCCTCAACAATGTAATATTTATTATATATTTATATTTACAGTATGTAATTTTAAACCTACAATTACAGTTTATTTTTGAAGTAATTTTTATTTAATATTAAATTATATTTGAATGTATATTGAAAATTTATTTAATGCAAGAAAAACATTTTATCCAGTTGAAAACATTTTAATGTCTTAATTCAAATTCAACTCGCTTCTGGTTCTCTTTGAATCCATATACTCCCAATGCACAGATTCGATGCTTGCTCAATACACAACTTTTGAAGCTAATATTATGTGTACGACCTGAACAGGTATTAAGACTCTGTGTTAAAATAAAGAAAAAATAATTTAGCTAATAATATTCTGCTGCAAACGTCATATAAACACAAAAACATTTTAAGCTATAATTGTCTACTTGCATTTTAGTAATCGATTTGTAAAATGACCACATTTATACTGAAAAACACTGAACTTTTAGCAAAATATACTAAGTAGCACAGAAAATTTGGTTATAATACAATTAAAGTAACAGAGAGAAACTCTATATACACACAACTTCATGCCACATTATTTAGATACTGTAGTTCGGTGTCTGCTAAATATAGTGAGGTCTAGTCGGGTGCTTTTGTCAGGTCATAGAGATGTAAACTTATGGCTATTGGTATTGCATCACTTGGTTGAAAGTCAGTCTTGTCGGCCTGCTTTCTTCGGATTTAAGTCCGCTTTAAGCCAGTCACTTATTGAGGTATGTGGGGTGGAATTTAAAGATGTGTGTGTGTGTCAGATGAAGTCTTTTCTCTCTTTATTGGATAGGTCTTATGTGATACTTGTAAAAGGACTAGCCCTATGTGGTCTCTTGAATGGGTATTTAATTGTGCCTAATTTTAATTTTGGGTTAGTCTGTGATACTAGTTAATTTAAACTACAGATTTTATTTAGATATATGCAAGTTATTATATGATTTCATGCATTTTGATATGTGCATTTGAATTTGTCTGTTATTTTTTATTGCTTGTTTATTTAATCAGTGACCTGGTGGTCTAGGGGTAAGGTGTCAGACTTCTATGCTGGCGGCCGGGGTTCGATCCTCGGTCCCGGCAAAGATTTATCTGATTACCAAACCCTTCCTTCACCTCTGACAAGACATCTTGTGAATGTGAGGAATGCCAGGCCTCCACCGTGGTTCGGATTCCACGTTAAACTGTAGGTCCTTCATTTCATCTCACAATCACCCTACCATTACACATNTGCTGGCGGCCGGGGTTCAATCCTCGGTCCCGGCAAAGATTTATCTGATTACCAAACCCTTCCTTCACCTCTGACAAGACATCTTGTGAATGTGGGGAATGCCAGGCCTCCACCGTGGTTCGGATTCCACGTTAAACTGTAGGTCCTTCATTTCATCTCACAATCACCCTACCATTACACATTAGCGTAAGTGCGTATAACCCGAACGGGTAGTAAGACGCGGTGCTAATAATAATAATAATAATAATAAATTTATTTAATCTGCACTATAATTTTTGTTGTGTAGGTCTATTAAATATTAATTTGGGTTAAATTTTCTTTCATTAATTATTTGGGGTAGTGTATTTAGTTATTGAGAATTAATAAGATGTATTACTTAACCAGGTTTGGTGACTGCATGGTCTAAAGCGCTATCTCTCACTAGACTAGACCGCCGATGACTGGGAGATTGGGGTTTGAATCTCAATCGGGTGTACCAAAGGTGGGGTTTTCCTAAATGAATTCCCACTCTCTTGCCACATAAATATGGGTACACTTCTTCTACCTTCCTCATCCTTAATCCATTAGCATAATAAATGCATAAGAATATAACCTGAACGGGTAATAATAAACCGTGCTAAAAACATATATTCATAAAACAACCATTTAGTTATTGAAATGATCAAGGAAAGTTTAAACTTTAAACATTTATAACTATAAAAACAAATTATTTCTATTACACAAAAGCCTTGATGTGTTACTACGGACTAGTAAAAAATAAAGAAATTATATCTGTTGTCATGGTTTAATTTCAATTGTTAAGTACTTGTTAATGAGACTTGGAACCTTCATGGTATCAAAGATAGGGACGAGGTTACGGCAATAAAAAAAAAAGCACACAGAGGACCACCCTTAAAGGGGACAATGACAGACTATAAAGAAACACCTTGATGTCACTAAAGCTTACTTTAGTTCTTGATCTTAGATCACCTTTTGACTCTTTGAATATAAATCAAATAAAATTTGGTTGGATAGGTTTTTTGTGTTTAAAAAATGGCATGGCCCAAACCTGAAGTCACCAATGTTTGCAAGAGACAGTTAATGAGTACACACACCTAATGTAAATAATTGCACAGTTCAGCAAAAAAAGGCTTTTTCTTTGGGTAGAACACTAAAACTTTCAGCCGGGACGATAGTAAAGAACGCACTCATACAAATTTAATGAAGCATTACTAACAATTTATTATGTCCAGAATGATGAGAAATTTTAGTTAAAACATAAGCACAATAGATATTGTATAGCTGAATTACCTTTGATTAAATGCATACATAAAACATTGGTTATATCACACAAAAAATATGCATGAGCGTGAGGGTGGACGCAAAAAATCGGCACAAATTTTGATGCCATCTGACCTCTCAACAAGGGAGAGGGGGAGGGGAAACACCCACTATTAACCACAACTACCTCAAGTAGCATCTTCCACAAATAAGATTATGTCCACAACATTAGATGGGTATTATACATATATCTACGAACAAAAATAATATTGACCTTATTTAATGTGCACTTTCTGAACCTACTGATCATATCGGCACACAACTTTTAAACTAACTTAAATCTAGAATCACCACAGCATCTAGCCCCTAGCTGTTAATTCATCACTATTAAAGAGGAAACCCACATTTAATTGATAATAAATTATTCAGCAATGCCAAGAATCGAACATGGGACCCTTAGCTTAGTAGACAGGCATGGATGGTACCAAATGAGCTAAGGTGATAGGCGCCCATGAAAAACACTTATATACATGTAAATACATAGGTACTGTAGTAGAATAAATATACTTCAATATTATTTATTTCTATGTTGTTATCCATTTTTACCAAATCCAAAAATTAGATTTTGTGTAGTATAAATTCACAAATATAGTAAATCCAATTTTATTATTAAGTTTAATCTTCATAAAATAATTGACTTTACACTTTGTATATCCAGTTTACATATGTGTTTGAATAACCGAACAATCACTTTGACTATCTGAATGATCCTTGGTCCAAATTAGTTTGGTTTTAATCAACATTATACTGAAATAGTTAAATCATTCCTTATTAATTATTGAAGCTAGGACTTCTATTTTTGGTTTTAGCTGTTGTTTTATTTTGCATTTCTTTGATTGGTCTCAATTGAAATGGCTTCTAGTCCCACACTTAGTTTATAATAGTGCTCATTGTTTCACAATCATATTTATTAATATGCTATATCATAATATTGATTGAAACATTGATTTGTAAAGTCAGCATAGGTAGAAGTTAAACTGCATAAAGCTAACCTTTACTTAATGTCACTCAGTGATTCATTAAGTTTACAATACAAACTGGTGACCAATGCTCCTGTCAGAAAAATATTTAACATTCACCATGCCATAAAATAATATCAAGGCCTACATAAGATTATATATCTCCAGTAGATTCCCACACTGCAGGATAAAGAGTAGTGCGAAAGCAGACTTCCTTTTAAAAAAGGAAATAAAACACAACAATTCTACAACCTAGCCTTAGAGAAATATCACTCTCCACTACAAAACTTATCATTAAGAAAGCTGCACAAGCAAGAAAAAAAAGTAAATTTTGTAACTTATGGTAAAAATAAATGTTGGGGCATTATTGTAATCAACCAAAAGACACTTATTCCAGAAAACACAAGGATATATGCTGTCACTCTTTGCTGGCTATATACAGGCTATGATTGCTTGTCATCTCACACCTACTATATCCATCTTCTCACTGTTTACTTTGTAAAGAAACTGTTTCTACCATGGATAGAGATCTAGTTCACTGTAGCACTTTAGAGGGCAATTAGTTAATCCATCGCTATTTGGATGCAAGAAGGCAAATGGAAGAACTCAAGTATGCTAGGCATAAGTAACCACCCAACAAAATTATTACCATTGTAATTCTGGTAGTTAAATATGCACACTATTGACAGCCCTATTACAGTCTTAGCTACCACCATACAAAAAATGTAAAGGCTGAACTAGACTGAAAAGATAAAATCAATGCTAAAGCATCATACAGATTATATTACTTATTCTATGGCATTAAGAGCTGAACTTACCAAAGTACTCCACCACTGCTGCATATAACCTGAACAAGTAGTCAGACGCGGTGTCAAATATAAAAATGTCCCTATCTTGAGCTAGTTCTATCAAATCCACCTCATTACACCCTATCTCGATCAGGTATATTCTAATGTTATCCTCCCACATACATCTAGGTCTTACCACTGGTCTTTTCCACCATTAGGTTTGCCATTCAATACCTTGGACACAGTTATAGCTAGATTCTTCCATTCACACTGCATGTCTCGCTCACCATAATCTGTGAGATTTTATTATTCTAACAATGTCTTGTGTTGAGTACAGGGTATACAAGCACTCCTCAAAATCTTCATCACATTTTTGACCAAATATCTTCCTAAGCACCTTGCTTTCGACCCCCCTAAATTTTATCATTTAAGGTAAGAGGCCATGCTTCACAACTATGGAGAATAACTGTTTAAATTATTTTAATGTTTATTCTGAGTTTTATGTCCCTTAATAGCAGGCAAGATGCTAACAACTTACTGACTGAGTAATACGGTGCAATTTATGACTATTCTTTTACTAATTTCCTCTTTAATATTGTTATTGCTAGTTGTTCCTAACTATTTAAAATCATTAATCATGTCAAAAAATTCGCTGTCTGTGCTGATTTATAAATTATTTTTCTCAATTTATTACAGTTAATTTCAAGTAGTTACATTCTCAGTTTCAAGTTGTTCATATTTGTTACAATATGTATTGTGTCCACTTTATTGAGGCTACACAGATAATTTGTGTACTTTGAATATATGTGACGCTTTATTAAGTAGTAAAAGATTACCTTTGTTTGTACACAGGCTTTAGGAAACTTTGTTGACTAAAACGCACTAGTAGTCTGTGATACTGCACAATGTGTTTATTATTATCTAAAATCACATAAACAACAACAGAAAGGGCTGAAGCTCCCTATTAGAAAACCATGTCCTACACACTTCTAAACACATTAGCAGAAGCAGAATCAGAATCATATTTGACTAGCTCTGCCGCATAGTTGATATAGGGACAACGTTGTTACTGGTTAAAATGGTGACACTGGTAGCTGTATATCTGACCATGCAGGCATATTTTTTACATAATCATAGAATTGGAGTTAACTCTTTGTTGCTATAGACTAGCACTAATACCCCCCCAGCCCCCCCTCAACTTCACCAGCTCTTTTATCTCAACTTAGATTATAGTTTTGAGGAGGAAATTTAATCATTTTGACTCTGGACACATTCCATTTATATCTAACCTATGTAGATGAATTTATGCTTGTAAAATGTTGGGGGAATGTAGGTAGTGAATGCCTTGCATGCTCACAAGCATTGCACATTTTGTTAAGCTACTACTAACATGTATGAGATTCTAAGTTTGTTGACCATTTTGGAAGAGTTTACATAAATTTTAGTTAACTTCAATTTTAATAAAAGTGTTTCGGCAATTTTTGACTATGTTAAGAAAAAGTTTGTCTTTATTCTTTTAATACAGTCCATTTTCAAATGTTCATCTTTCTCTTATGAAAAGAGTAACTTTAAAACAAATTCAGAATATATGTATTTACTGCCATTCATAGCCCATTGAAGTCTTCCATTTACATTGTTTGTTACATGTGCAAATACTATTTCCTTAAAACGTATTTTACATATTCATATTTATAAAGTGTGGGACCTATGATTGCTCTCTAAGTGCTGTATTTGATGCATAAGACTGTGTACATCTATTCTAATTTTTTATTAGCATAATGTTACCTGTGCCAGTGAGCAAGCATTTTAAATTTCAAGCTCATTGAGTCTGTTTTCCAGTGCCGGGGAGGTCTGGGTTTGAATCCCGGTCGGATTTATTGAGGGTGGTTTTTCCCTAAATGGTTTCCCACTCTACCTCCACACATATACAGGTTTATTTCTTACACAGTCTACTTTCCTCTTACCTATCATATTAGCATAATTAATATACATGTACAATCCGAGTGTGTAGTGAGATTTGATTAAATAAAAAGATAGTTCAGTTATCTTCTTAATTTTTATCAAATGAGAGTTAAATATGCATTAGCATGCTGGGTTCAGTAGGTCAAGAGTATGAACCCTGACTGGGTGCCCTGGGGATGAAGTACTTGTTGGGGGATTAAAATGGATACCGTATACTGGAGTATTTCTTATAAACTCACCCAAATAATCTTATTTCATTAAATGGATTAAGATACTACCACCAGCACACTGGTACTAAAACATACAAATACAAAATAATTATTGTTACTCGTATCCACTAATTAAAAAAAAATCTGAAACATAAGAAAGAGCAGGTACCCACCAATGCAGATTTTTAATACATAAACATTTACCTTTATATGGATTAGAACCCTGTAACCCGCCTCGGTGGCGTAGTTGGCTAACGCGCTTGTGTTGAGCTCGACTACCGAGGACGGGGAGATCGAGGTTCGAATCTCGGTCGGGTGAACTGGGGGTGGTTTTTCCTAAATGGTTTTCCACTCTCCCTCCACGTAAATGCGGGTTCACTTCCTCTGATTCAACCTTCCAAATTCCTAATCCATTAGAGTAATTAGTACTTACAGCGTATAACCCGAACGGGTAGTAAGACGCGGTGCTAAATATTATTATTATTATTATTAGAACCCTGTATATTTCGGTATGTGTTGTAACACAACCATCTTATTAAAAACCAAAATTTCATTCACATTTTAAATTTATTTTAGACCAAGTATAATGTTAAAGCATTGATAAAATTAATTGTTATTAAAGTTAAAAATATATATCTATATTGATAAATGTAAGTTAATAGCTTTCTTCCACATTATTAAATGGAACAAAATTCAACTTATTCCGGTCATTTTCAATGTGTTACTGAACACCAATTCTGGTAACACTTTGTTGTTTAAAATTGTATACATTTCACTAATTGTTGGTATTAACATTGAAAAAAGTATATTATTCATACATTTCTTTCATGAGGTATTGTAAAGAAGATATGTATGTTGAGGTGTCATTTAGCTAATATAACCAAAGTACTAATTAGTTCAAGTAGGCCATTAGGGAAAAGGTGGAAGATTTTGTGTTGGTATATAATGTTGAGGTGATTTTTTAATTCATCAGAACACTTTTAAAAAGATTTATTAACATGTAGTTAAGATTTATTAATGTTGTAATTACATGGTACCCAACAGTTTACTAACTTTGTGTAAATAAGATGTATTGCCTCTTTTCACACTGTACTGCTTATGCTCACAGTTTTTCATAGTATAGTTTTATTTGTTTTTCAACTTTTATAAACAGAAGATTAAAGTGCATTTCTAAGTTAAGTAAAATAGTTATTTGGGTAGGTACATACTTTAAAGTAATGCTGCTTTTATGGTTTGGCCGTTTCAACCATCTTTAATACATTTAGAATTGCAGAACTTTGAAGATATTTGAACTGGACGAGTAAGTTGCTGTTTCACCACTCACCATATGCTAACCTCTGCTTTTACTACTAGTTCTTCCACAACTGCATGTTCCACTGACAGCTATGGCATGGAATCAATTGGGTGTGTATTTACTTGTGCCAACTGTATCACTTCTTTGTCTTTATTTGCATGCAAGAAGGGATAGGCTTAGTGTATGTGTTATTGTTTAGTTCATACAAGTTAGTTTGAAATAATCTGAGGTCTTAAAACTCAGTTTGGCTAGATATCTTTTTTGGCATGAGATTACCATACTATTGTAGGTAACATTTGAAAACCTCTGAAACTAGTATCTCCATTCAATCTGCTCCCTTAGCTCATGAGAGTTTTTACATGTTGTTACTTGTGACAATGATGGTGCATCTAGAAAAATACTTTGGAGTTGGGGGTGGGAGGGTCCATACAATGTTTATAGGCTATTATTTTTGAATTATTTTCTAATTGAAAATTTTGAGAACAGTTTTAATGGATAAAGTAGTATATTTTAGATTTACCATATTCATTTGATACATTTCTAGGACTCTATATTATAGTTCAAAATCATTAATATTTTTAAGTCTTTAATAACTTACCCATCTCGATGGTGTGGTTAGCTAGTTTTGTGTTTAGCTAAACTGCCGAGGATGAGGAGATCGAGGTTTGAATCTTGGTCGGGTGAACTAGGATTTTTTTCTCAAGTGGTTTTCCGCTCTCCCTCAATGCAAATGTGGGTTCACTTCATCTATATTCAACCTTCCCAATTCCTGGTCCATTAGCGTAATTAGTAATTAATCGTATAGCCCGAAAGGGTAGTACAACGCAGCGCTAAGTATTATTATTAGTTAATAAATTTCTTTGCAGCCTTGGTATGTGTGTGATTGTAAATGCCCTGCTTGCTTCACCCCACTCCCACTCCATTGGGTGCACTACTGTGTGACTATATAATATAGTGAAGAAAAAATATGGACTTGAGGCTATAATTATTCAAATAGTTTTATATGTATGGTGTATAACAAAATTCTTTTTGTGGAAAAAAATTTTTTTTTTTTTTTTTTTTTTCAAAATCTACATCAGGATTGTGTAAAGAATGCATTGAAAGTAAATGGTAGTTTTTTTGGATGGTTTTATGTTAATAGTTTTACCACATAATAACACTAATAATAATAATAAATTTTATTACTATAATAATTTCCTTCCCTTGTTTGGAAAAAAACATATCCTCAGTTAAAACACCATAATAAAACAAATTAGCTCAAACTAAATAAGCTAACCCAATTAGGTGTGGACAGAAATATCATTATTATTATTATTACTAGCACTGCGTCTGACTACCCGATCAGGTTATACGCACTTACGTTAATGTGTAATGGTAGGGTGATTGTGAGATGAAATGGAGGACCTACAGTTTAACGTGGAATCCGAACCACAGTAGAGCCCTAGCATTCTACACATTCACAAGTTGTGATTAATACAAGTCTTGTCAGAGGTGAAGGAAGAGTTTGGTTATCAGATAAATCTGTGCCGAAACCGAGGATTGAACCTCGGACCCTCAGCACAGAAGTCCGACACCTTACCAAGTCCCCCAGAAACATCTATAGCTGGTTCTTATTCACATGTGAAAGTTTCATTGGCTACACTTGTGACATGGTCACTGATACAAAAATGCCATGACTAGGAAGTTAGCACACAAAGTCTTGTTAAATATAAGAGCGGCAACACTACTTGACTATTGTCTAACAACATTGACCTGACACAAAATTAAGTTCCTTATGTTCCAAAATCCTGGTTGCAATTATAGCCCTGACTTTAAGTTAATTATTTTTTTATTTAAACAGTCATATAAAAAAATTGAAAAATATATACTTTAAACTAATTTCTTATAAATAACAAATAATTTGATAAACCTTGGTGTCATTTTACATTTATATTTAAATGAATACTGGGAAACGGCAGCTTATCCATTCTAAATAATTGTTTCAATATATTGTTAATAACATTAGGTAGTCAAATTCCTTTAAAAATTTACTTTAGTTGTTGGGTTAAATTGAAATATGACAACTAGACATGGGAATTGAACTTGGGACGTTTGGCTTAGTATGCCAATGCTTTTACCACTAAGATCTCCAGGAGTTGTCCCATGCCCAGGATCATTTTTCACTCATACACATGGGATGACTCCTGGATAGCCCAGTGGCCAGAGCATTGGTGTACTAAGCCAAAGGTCCTGAGTTCAATTCCCATGTTCAGGTGTCATTTTTCAAATTAAAGAATACGATATTTAGATGTGGTTATGAGCGTATATTAACATATAATAGCTTGGCTATTTAAGCCATAAAGAAAGACTTAGTGCTAGAAGTGTGTCTAATATGAAAATCTTTTGAAAATAAAAATTAAATAATTAAAGAATTATTAGAAAAATATTGAAATAAATAAATAATGTTAGTAATAATAAAGAACACTATGAATATTTCTATTGGCAATGATAATCTGATAACTAAACACGATTTAAGCTTTCGAAAATAAATAGCAAGTGTTAATGATTACGTTTTTTTTATATGTAGAAACTGAACTTAAATGTAAATTATTTGTTACAAATTCGCTTCAGATTCATTTTTCAATATGTATGTAGTGGGAGGATAGTTAGTTTTTGAAGGCAATAGTGTCACCCAAAATGTAATAATGTTTTATGTCAATTAGACTTTACTTAAATAGGCTTACTTAATATTTCATTAGTTTTCACAATTTTTGGTCACTCACCATAAACCATATTTAAAAAAATATAAAACATTAATAGATCAAAGTAATTTTAGCATGGTCTGAAGTAATTTCTATCTTGCTAGGGTTAGCTTAGCAGTAGAATCTCTAACCCAGGAAGCTGGTGTTTAATACTTACAAACTTCACTAATCTTAATCCACTTTCCATAAGAATACTATTACAGTTTATTGAACATAATGCTTTATTATCCTGTTCCCTTATAATCTACAGTCTAGGTGATTAATATTGCCTTAACTAAAATTGATTTCAAGAAAGCTTTGCCAAACAAAAGAATAATACTTAGCAAAAATTCACTATAATAAAAGCTTTTTCAGCCACAGAAAACTTCATTATAGGTTTAAAGCTAATACTTAATTGTGGTTGTTTCATTCGTAGATTTGCACTAATTAGGTAGGGATGAAAAGGTAGGATTTTAGAGAGAATTTACCCACAATAGTGTGGACAGAGCATGAAAACCATTTAGGAGAAATACAACCTCAGTACACCTGAACAGGATTTATACCCCAACCTTCTCACCGGCAAACCAGACCAAACATGGTTGATGCTTTATCTTGAGTGCCCACTGATTTTCAATTGGTACTCATGAATAAAGTAATTTGTGCTACTAGATAACATTAATATAGTATATAAAAAATAATTTAATACTCAAATTTTTACATTTGTCATATTGGCAAAGTAGAAAATTGGCTGCACCAAGGTTATATTATGAGGTTAGTTTCCAAGTTAAATTACTGTATTGTGCTATTGCATATAAATAAATAAAATAGAATGTTGAGCGTAAATTAGTTACTGATAAATGACAAGTATTGAAATACAATTATCAATCTTAATTTTTGGTTCAAACGAAGCCAAAAACACGGTGATATAGAGATGGTGTATGTTCCACTGAGTAAACCTAGTGTCAGCAAGTCATTTAGAGTTGAGAAGGTCACCTCTGTCAGAAATTCCACACATGGAGCATTGAGTGTGTTTGATATCTTAATGAATTTCTAGGAGTCATCCATAAATTGCTAAATGTGTCTAGGTCTGTGCTTGTATATATAGATACACACACACACACACAGAGTGGAACTCTTTATTTCGAAGTCCAAGGGATGGTATATCTAAAAAAATTGAACTAACAGTTTTTATGAGTAAAATACACAGAGACAGATAGCGAAAGAGAGATGGGGGG
>CABFOV010002077.1:66569-94357 GCA_902141375.1 Timema poppense | reverse complement strand
AGTTACCACAAGCTATAGTGGGGTGAGATAGAAGTTACCACGAGCTATAGGGGGTGGGATAGAAGTTACCACGAGCTATGGCGTGGTGGGAGAGAAGTTACCACGAGCTATGGTGGGGTGGGATAGAAGTTACCAAGAGCAATGGCGGAATGGGATAGTATTCGCGCTAAAATTATTTAACAGGTATATAGTTAAATAATTTCCCGCTTGAGGTATCTGCTACTGACATTTAAAACTGAATATTCTGGTTTCAAACTCTTAATCATTATATTTTCAGCTCATTTATTGTGTGACGTGTGCATCTCGCATGCACGACTCTATAGGTGAGGTGGAAGGGTACGCGAGCTAAGGCCAGTATTTTTGAAGTTTTTGAAACTTTTTTTGGTCAAAATAAACACAAATGTATCTTTAGTAGATAGGCTCAGTTTTATTTTCTAAACAAAGTGATCTTGTCATTTCTTTAATATGCGTCATTTTTTGTATTTGATGAGAACTTTTTCGCCACATTTAAAATAATTCCTATCAAATTTCGATTTGTTTATAACAGAGATATATCAAACTGTTGATATCACTTTGAGTAGGAAATTAAACTAAACGTATATACTGAAACAATATTTTATTTAGTATGACCAAAAGATAGTTTTGTTATAAAAACTCCAAAAATACTCGCCTTAGCTCAGGTTACATTCTATTTATATCCAACCTTAGCACTTGATTTTTCAAAATTTAATCAGCTATATATATATAGCTGAAGTTGGAATTTTTAATTTCATCTTTTAGTTAGTACTTGGTTTATGATCACATAGCAACATATTTGAAATTATTTTTTTCCAATATTCTGACATTTTTGGATCTTTCTGTCTAGTCTTATTCTTAGCATAAAACTTTCATAAGAGTTTTTTTAATAAACAAACAAAAAACTTACCTTTTGCACAATGTGATCCGGGTTGATACCAAGTTCTGGAAAATAATAAAGAACAATGATTACGTTTGTATCATTAATTATATTTATATCAAATAGATTAGGATAATTAAAGCGGTTAATTATTACCCATTTTTGTTATAAAATGAACATCAGGTGCTATGACAATCCCGGAAAAGAAACAAGAAGAATTTTTAAGGAGTTCTTAAATTTTCCTATCCTCCTGGTCAAGGCCACTTTATTCATTAGGTCACTCGGCCCATTAGACACAACGCCTAGAACCTTCGAATCTTTTAAGGCCTACAAAAACACATAAACAAAAAAAGGGGGGAAAAATCTAGTTTTAATTTAAAATATCTATTTTGATATTTGAATGGCATAAACAATCATTTAAGTCATCGCGTTTTTCAACATAATCAGTGATACACTCACAGACACAGTAGTGTAGCTCTAATAGATACTTTTAATTTTAATGTTTAAATGTTCATTTTGCAATATTTTGTAAGTGCAGATTCAGAAATTATGTTGTAGAGTGTCAAATGTCACATAACATCATTTTCAAATGAAAGTAGGTAGTGAAAGTGCCGACAATCGCTGCTGCCCCGTTGTTGGGTGAAAATATCGGACACACAGGCCTCCAGAAATAAAAGTGTACGTAGGGCCTACGAAGGTCTTAAAACGGCCCTGATAATGGTTTTGGTCCCTTGAGTAGAGCAAGAAAGGTTGACAGGTAAATACTCATATGTATTCCTCCTAGCTCCTTACGACAGCATCTACAATAGCGCCATGGCTTCTTTGGTGCTGACTGACAGCTTTGAAAAGTTACCAGACCATATTATGTATCCCTACACCGAACCATATTATCTGCAAAAACATGTGTTTAGTAGCTGTCACTTCTGAATGTCAGAAGTCAGCTGTGAGCTGTCAGTCAGCACCAAAGAAGTCATGAGGCTACTGTAGCAATGGTTACCTTTAGTTAACGACATAACAGTTTGGCAGCGCTGAAATCACTCGACTGGCCCACTATGGATAAAAAAAAAATAGCACACTACACAACACACACTTTCTCTTTTCTTTTTATAAAAATTGAGACATTTACTTAAAGCTCGTAAGATTTGTGAAACGAAACAGTAGACATCGTTACAGAAACACGATGGAAAAAGAAGATCATCACATTCCACCAAAGAGCATAAATCAAATAATATACACGGTTACAGAAATCCATTAAGGAAACGTAACTTCTCTGTTCACCAAAGAGCATAACAATCTACTCCCGATTTAAAAAATATAATTGCCATTAGCTCGGAAACTATTGGTTTTATAGAAATATATTTCAAATACAAATCCTATTTTTTTTATAATACTACAACTTTACAAAGATAAGCTATTTCGTATCTCAAATATTTGCGGTTATATGATCAAAATTTGAAATTTCTGATTATGTAAGGTACCTACCCTCAAATTCAATTTCATGTAAATATGAGAGTTGCCATTTTGTTTGTAATGTTAAACAATACCTAGATACGAACTTTAATCAAAATCTTTGGAGCGAACTTTGAGAAAATAGATTTTTTACTCTTTATACCCTCTATGCCATTAATTCGAAGGCTAGATATCTAATTCCAAAGAACCCTCGGGGAGACCTTATGAAAACCGTAAGTACCAATTTTCAGCCCAATCGGTAAAATGGTTTCGGTTCTAGGCCTAGATACAGGCTGACTGCAATACTTTCTATAGCCGAGGAGACGCTAGAAAGTAAAAAGTGAAAAACACCCCTTAATTAAAATGTATACACGTGTATATACAGTAGACACGAACGACATATAAACACAAATAATAAATAAACCTTATAATAAACCGGTTTTCCCCAGAAATAAAAACTCCCAACCTATAAATAGATAGAAACACACACACATATATATATATAAACAAATTCCCCAAAATGTATTCCCCTAGCCGCCACTGCAAGGAACTATCAAACACCAGGCGCTGTACACCCTTGAAAACAAACTAGTTACAAAATACACAAATTTAACTAGTATTTGCCCGGTTAGTCAATCGCTAAGCGAATAAAACCCTTAAAAAGACGTTAACACCGGACCTAGGTTAGAGACCCTTAAAACAAATTATGGAAATGCCTCTCAAAATACCCCTTTCTTACCCGTGTCTTAAGCTAAGCATAATGCGACATTATGAAGAAAGGTACACGGTGGAGAATATCACAAGAACAATATTAACAATATTCATTGGTTGATTTGGTTGAGAACCAGACCATGTGTAACAATGTTTTTACCACGCACACTACTTTGTGAATTAATTTAAAATAAACTTTGTGTTTTATAACATTATATTAATTGTTTTTAAAATGTGTCATGTTCTTTCCTACCTAGAAACGCCTGAGCTAGACACAGACTAGAACTTTTAAAAAAAATCAACAATGGTGGAATTTAATGAACAATACTTGATTAATTTAATATTTTAAAATGTAATTGGTTTTATACGTGATTCGAAGTATAATCAAAATTAAAAAAATTTATGGTTGCTTTCTATTATATTTAGCAAAAGTTTAAAGACTAGTGAAAGAAAGCCATAAAATGAAAGTTCACACTTTTGCAAAGAAATTTGAATGACTTATTGTTTATTTTGGTCCTCCATGCTTTTCCCAGGTAGAACCATATAATTGCAAGCTAATAAAATTATTTTTTTAAACAATCATCCAATCGCTGATGCTCATGTAAATAAATTAGACTTGAAGTCTTGCATTAGTTTTTAAAAATGGGGAAAGAAAGAAAACTTGGATGTTTGTGGATGAAAAAGTAATAATCTCATCCACTTAAAGATCTGGTTGAAAATCACAGAGTTGTAAGTTAGTGTTGGAGGGTTAATCATTCTTCTAGATGAAGTAGCAACTCTCGCAGAACTTTAGATATAATATAAACACATTCAAGTAGTTGTCGAAAAATATAAAACTATTTGTAATTGGCTGGCATCACACGCGCAGAAAAACTTAGTCTGTTTCCAATTTAGCAACAAAAGTCATTTTCTCTGTAAGAATTTTAAATCTCTCGGTTTATGTTATATTTAGATTTAATTTATTCCTAAGTATGTATTTATTTTGACGCGACTAGCACGCCATACGGCCAGATGCCATATTACTTCTAATTAATTCTCATTGTATTCATTTTCAAACTTAATCTTTTCAACGGACATTGTATTGGGTCAAAGTAAAACAACATGTAACTATAACAATATGTTATCAAGCTTCTTTATTACTATACCACCCCCCCCCCTCCCCCGATATTCCTTGTATATACTTTAATTTAATATATTTTCAGGGAAATATTTCAAATTTCGAACTTATTTTAATATCACCATATTCGCGAGGCTTTTCGGGCCTCGGCGAGAAATGCCGTGAAGCGGGAGATGTGTGTGTCGTATTAACAGATTAATGTATTAACAATGAAATTTAGCTACAGTTATTTAATCTATTTGAAAAAAAATTAAATCAACAAAGTGTTTACTATAAATTAACATCAACGTTTTGCAGATAATATTTTTTTCATGTTACAGTATAAATAAAAACATCGATGCCTTTTATTTTATGTCTATCTTCTAAATGATTAAAACCACGAGACAGCGTGCAATAATATGTATATTTGGTGCGTAGTCTAGTAGTAACAAGTCTAAGTGAGCTATGCTAGATACACCAATTAATATTTAATTATGTAAATAATGTTGGTATGAGATTAAAGTATTTTCTGCTGTGGCGATTATTAGTATCGAATATGAACGTGCACGAAGGGAGTTTTAAACATGAATAAATAAAAGTGCGTCGATAAGAGAACAGCAAATATCAAACTCGGATCAGTTCCAACTCTTGGCTGTACTTAAATTATATTATATTATATTTTTACTTTGGTCAGTCCCTCACTCCCGTGTTTAAGGTTTGGCAACGCGTAACAATAAATTGATTTGAAGACTATTATGAAAGTATTTATAGTCGGTGACAAACCAGATGCCATGGCACGGCCAAACGTATGCTCGTATACGGGGAAAGGTTTTCTAGGAGAAAAGTTAGAGGTTCTACCAACTGATTGATTTTTAAGTAAGTGGTAGGGGAACAGATTTTATAGGTACAAGAAAAGAATTAAGTAACATCAATAAATGTATTATAAAACACAAATAATAAGATAAAGGATTACATTAGATAAACAAGTTTTTATGTTAAATGGTTGACAGTTATAAAATTTGAAAATGTTAGATCGGACCACCTGGAGACAATACAGAGTAACAGTGAACACATCAAAGTTAAATAGAACAAGTGGTTGGATTTAATAACTCCAAATATACAGGTACTGACTTTCTTGGGAGAATAAGTGTCTAAGTCAACACAGCCACAGTAAAATGGGCAGTTACGTTGAGAGAATACATTCAAAACAATATTTCCGGACCGTCGTTAGACTAAAGCTAGAAAGGCCAGGTCATGAATACTACCGAACCAATTTCTAATAGATACATATTTATATATCTTATATGTTTAGAGTTACTAAGGAGATTATCTGTCAAGCTAGCTAGCTTGTATTAAACCTCAAGGGGAGTCACATATACCCACGGAGAAATGTCCTGTAAGAGGATCTTATATATTTTATGCATATACTGCGGATGGCTAACAACCAGGCATCAACAACAAAGTGTACTATAGCCGGTCCTTTCCTAATGAGTACTGCCAGAGCAATCAATAGTACACATGACTACCCATACTCTGGGGTAGACAAAACCCAAGGTAGGTACTATCTTTTAATACAAAGATAAATAAAACGCCCAACGTGCCAAAAGAAAGTACTATCTACGCGAGCCACTACTTTACACTTACATTATTCAAAAGTTGCGCACCACAAATAGTTACGGAAAAGGTGACGACAAGACAGCATACAGCATCTGACCTAACTAGGTCCCAAACGAAAGTGCAAGATGACCTGCTTGTAGCCATACGAAAATAACAAACGTGAACTTGCCGTTTTAGGGCGTCATGAAGTATTACTATGTCTTAAAGTCTTAGTAAAGAAATATGAATTCATAGAATAGAGAAACTTGATCACCTGGTCCTACACATTTATAGAGCATAGAGCCCTCGTATTTAAACTACGTCTGATGGACGCAGGGGAAAAGAACAGCCAGAGAACCTGGCTGTTGTTGAAGGACTTCGAAACATAGTTAGTCACTCTGACTATAAACAAAATGTCTGAAGGACTTAGAAAACGTAGTTAGACACCCACTGACTTTGAACAACATGTCTGAAGGACTTTGAAAGCATAGTTGGACACACTTGACTATAAACAACATGTCTGGAGGACTTAGAAAACATAGTTAGATACACACTGACTCTGAACAACATGTCTGAAGGACTTCTAAAGCATAGTTGGACACACTGACTATAAACAAAATGTCTGGAGGACTTAGAAAACGTAGTTAGACACCCACTGACTCTGAACAACATATCTGAAGGACTTCGAAAGCATAGTTGGACACACTTGACTATAAACAACATGTCTGGAGGACTTAGAAAACATAGTTAGATACACACTGACTCTGAACAACATGTCTGAAGGACTTCGAAAGCATAGTTGGACACACTGACTATAAACAACATGTCTGAAGGACTTAGAAAACATAATTAGTCGCTCTTACTATAAACAACATGTCTGAAGGACTTAGAAAACACATAATTATAACTACTGTCCGAAGACACATCAAAACAAACTCTCCATCACTACAAACTATGTCTGAAGGACATATCAATCAAAAGAATAACTACTGGCACAATACGTCTTGATTAATTAGATTAGACTTCTTCTGCGACGCGACGGAGAAACACACGCCAGAGACATCATGGCCGTCAGTATTTGGTGGCGCTGGAGCAGAAGTTCTTTCTTCGACGATTATTTACAATAAAATGCCATAATGTGGGTCTCGAGCTGGCTCATTATATACCGAGGATCTACGTCAGAAAATAATCAGACGATAGGATCTAAGGAGGGCAAGGGACGGGGGATTAGAAGAGAAAGAAAGAGTTTCAAGGAGGCTCTGCAGGCACAGTGGCGCTCTTTCGACGGACCGTTGAGTTGAGGGAGAACATCTTTATTTTCAACCACGCGAGTCCGCCGATGAAGACTGAGTAAATTCGGCGCTGTTGGAAGGGCCAGCCACCGCGTGGAGATCGTATCCGCTAACATCCAGTCCATGTGAGTTGATATCTGTTTTATAGTAAAGGAATATATTAGTTTTAATTCTCTTCTTATAATCCCTTTACTTTATTTTTCCATTGATACGATTTTAGATGTCTTTTATATATATAAAACATGCTACAAGGTTAGTGGAGGTCAATTCTTTAATAAATTAAAATGTTTGTAACAGAATAAAGTGGATTACAATAAAATAATTTTCACCACTTTTAAATATTTATTCTAAAAAAAATAGCGCATCATCCCTAACATAGATAAATGGTACGACACAGTCGTACAAACTTTATCATATTGTGCTATAAAACAAACAAAAATATCTTCACGAAACGATCCTAAGTAAATTCCTCCAATGAAAAAAATTAAAATTATATATATATATATATATAAGCTTCTAATCTCAATAAACATTCTTCTTAAGTGAATTTTTAATAATATAGTTAGATTATTTTTTTTTAAAAATCCAAAATTAGTTATTTTGAAAATACCCTCAAATTATTTTTGTGGGAAAAAAAGTTTCTTGACTGTCATTAAAAACAATTTCCATTTACCCAATCAACATGCATTCAGGTTTTAGAAAGATGCTACTTAAAGATTATTTTAAAAGATAACTAACTCCAAACGAGTTTTTCTCCGAAAACCTAGTATATATTTAATGATATTGTCAAATTCTCTCTAGATATACATTTTAAATGAAAACAATTTTTGAAAAATTTGAAATTTTTTTAAAATCACTCTAAGGATAATTACCCTTAACAAATTTTACACACATAAAAAAAAGAAGCAAGTGTATAATGTTGTTTGTAATGTCTAGTCAAAATCTAAATATATTAATTCTAAACAAAAGCATTATAACCATTTTCGAAAATTTTGAATTTATCTTTGGATAAGTGGATCAAAAAGTTAATTTTCCAAGCTTGAGCAAATCAAAAACTGCGTGGGCTCAACTATAAGCCAAGATCGCCTACAGTTTTTGGCTCGGCTATGCATTGAAAATGAAATTACTCGTATTATGAACTATGAGGACGTTATTAGATACTTAACTTCAACGAGAAGCATTAAAAATTTAAAAAATATATCATGAGAATCCAAGACATTTTAGAGTTATAGTTTGTTTAAAATAGAATTATAAATTTTTATTTGCATTATTTTTTTGTCTCTTCAAAACTTTTTTCCTCTTATTTTACAAAGAGACTTAGCTTGTTTTTAAAAAAAAATCTCCTTTATAGGCTCTAGACAATGTACCTAATGGGAAATTCGGCCCTGATCTATCCCAGCCCCTCTTCCTGTCCGTGGCTAAGGCCTTGGTTCAACTATAACACCGAGATTCATCCTTCTTCGTATCTTAAATATATTATAAAAACCAAAACCCATCTTTAGATGTTAAAGGACGGCATCTGTTATTTTTCTCGCTTTTCCATCTCTTTTAAATATTTCAGTCAAGGGATTTACAGACTCCCAATGTTAAAAGAGGATTCGAGCATTAGAGTGACAAACCAACCATTACCTATTGTTCCTGACAGGGTGGAGAGATATACATTGTTGTAGAGTTGGATTTGTCGTTTCTACACCCAGTGGCGAGGTTACAGTCTGATTGTTGTGTTTGTTAATGAAAATAGAAACAAATATTTAACCAAAAACATCAGGCTATATTTTAATAAGAATGATATTCAAGTATAAAACTAATCAAAACAGAGAAATACTTTATATTTTGAAATCAACATATTGTGTATGGCTTTTTCTCCAAATTATTGTAAAATACGTTTTTGTGTTATAATTTATGGTGACAAGTTTAAAACGATAAAAGAGTAAATATAATACATCTACTTTATTATTTTATAAACTATAATATATTATGTTGTCAAAGATACAAAAAAAATAGTATTATTAATATGTTTAATAATAATTAGTATTGTGGAAACAAGTTGTACAGTAATCCAAAAAAGTATTTTAACAATGAACTACGTAAATTTATACAGCAAATAAAAAATATGTCTACAGTGCTTAATATTAGCTAGCGACTTTCAATCAGAGTTTTAAAATAAAAATATTTTTTAGGGTTTCTAAAAAGTCCTTTCGATAAATAAAGAATTTGAGCTTACATAAATGATAATGGTATCTTGGGGTTAATTTTGAAAAATCGTATACAACAATAAAATGTGAATGTTTTAAATCTAAAGTATATTTCGGCTTCAGAATTTAAATTAGCTAGAAGTTGTAGCTCTTAACAAATATTTCCTCAATTTCCTCATTGACGTCGTTCTAATGACAGTTTTGATGGTGGAGGTGGTGGGAGGGGCCGTTCAAATAATATTTATATTGTTATCATAAACATGTTATTCTAGTGACAAAAAAAACATTATTGTACCGTAATTGGACAGTCTATTAATGCTTGTATTTTCTCAATTAAATATAGAAAATTGTTATGTTTTTCCATTGTTGGCAATGTACCACTTCAGGGCTAGCCTTTGTTGGTCAAGGAATTCTTGGAGAAAACCCGAACTTAGGTTTCTTAATTTTTAAAACTTTAAAAGTTTCGAAATATCTTAAACATTAGATAATGCCCAATCTAAATATTTCTACGAACGGGTAAGTGAGGGAACTATGACGGCTCTTAGATCGATATTTGAGAAGGCGAAAAAGGATTAGCGATGGACTGATATGGAATTGAATTGTCTAGTTCTAGTCCAATGTTCACAGGATGAGTTATTCAGAAAATAAAAACATAATTTTTTGCGACCAATAATTAAAGCATTATACTATTTTATAAGTTAAGTGTTATTTTAAAGATGTTGAAAATATATCAAAAATTACAGTTTCAGATCACAAGACTTGATGTATGAATACGTGAAAGTAGATCTAGTTGCTTTTTTTTTTGTCAGATAAGGCCCATATTATGAAAATTTAAATAAATAATGTTTTATACGGAGATTTTTATTTTTAAAACCACTTGTTTTTAGACAAAGGGAACTAATTTAAATGAGCGTAAGATATTCGCTTTGTTTTCAGCAAAACCTGTCTGGATAGAAGAAAGCAATAGAAATGTCGGTTGTAACAATAGGTGTATCTACATTATTTGAACAATGCACGGAAAGAACACATTCCTATTGTAATAATACTTGTATGACACGTTAAAGAAAGACGTAGTCAAAGAATAGAATTTCAACATGACGTAACTCAGGCGAAATGTCCCGACCTATAGTATAATGGTAAATGTGAAAGTAATTTAAGCTTTATATATATATATATATATCATATACGTGAGGTAGGTACTTAGTTTGTAGTCCGTAAAGGCCATTTCACACTGACATCCAGTGTCCACGGTAATCATGGACGAAATAAATGTCGTGCCGATTCACACTGCAATCAAACGTACGCTGACATGTTTGATGCCTACGAACGTGAGTTGCTATACAGTAGTGTAGTGTAGGTGACCACGTGCTCTTCAAAACGCCGCTGCGCATGCTCAGTTCAAAACGCGGACGCCCTGCCGATCGCTCGGAGAGTGGTCTGAAAACATCCATACACCTAGGTCATGTGGACGTCGGTGTGAATTGCCCCCATGAGATAAACTGGGAAGCGATTTCTACAAAACGTCCGACCATGGATTCCAAGGACACCATAGATGTCAGTGTGAAATGGCCTTAAGAAAATAATTACGTAAAAGTTGGACCAAATTTAAACTTCTTAATTATGAAGCACCATCGTAATGGACGGTCACAAAGAACTAATCACCGGTCGACAAATAAATGAACATCGATGCCCGAATAGAAATGAAAGCAACAATGATAGTTAAGAAACGGTCGCCATTTTCTATAAATAAAGGAAATCCTTAAATATTTTAACAGAAAAATTAAACAAAAATGTTAATATTTGTTTCAATTTGTTGAAATGGTTTTGATGAGTTTTAATGAACCAAGTAAGGTATTAAATTCTCTAATTCGTTGTCACGAAATTACATAATTCGTGTGTACAAAATTAAAATTATTATAGTTCGTTGAGGAGTTTTAGGACACGAAGTTTACGGAACATGTTGATGAACATCAAAATGAATTTTGTCCCCCCAAAAAATCAACAAAACCTTACAAAATTTATTGTTTATTACTGAACTAAGCTAAAGTTTATCCTGACTTTTAAAATACTTTGCAATTATTTCAATGACCACTATAATAGAAATAAACTTGTGTTTTAGTGGCCATTAAAACCATTTCTTGGTCTAGTTGGAATGATGAAGGTGAGTCTAGAAAAGAACATATATATTTGAAAGAAATAAAGGTAGTTGTGTGTGTACGCGCACGCGCGCGGCTTAGGATATTTTCCCTTCTACACAGTTATGTGGATGTAGAACACACAGCGCTGCCAATGTAGCGGCAGTAAATATGCCCCGTTAACTAGGATATATTGCCAACACTTTTTCAGGATAATGGAAGACAGGCTGCTATAAAACAAGTCCATAGCCTTGGATGAGAGGGACGGAGGGGTATAGAGGGAGGAAAAGACCAACAAGTGTGTCTCGGAATTTTCAGAAAGCGGTGTGTGTAGAGGATAAAACTTTCTTATTGATGAAAAAAAAAAGCAACAAAGATGTCACCAATGTTTTGCTTTAAAACATTCTTGCCATTTTATTTTCACTTAAGGAAATCTATAATGTCATTGAGATTCTTGTTAATGATATTAACATGGTGAATACTCCCTTAACGGACACCTCTTAATGGCGGATTATTCATTATAACAAACGGTTTAAATTTCCCCGGCTAAATGGGATAAGCTCTTACGGTGGAACAACCTCCAAATAACGGACTTTCTCAATAACAGATGCGGACACTGCTAGAGACGCATATTTGTACATAACAATCTCTAAACAGTGGACAAAAATTGTAAACCCCGGTCCATTTATAGTAATTGACTGTGGGAATGTCAGGAATCCCAATGTTTCGCATGAAGTGCCCATCAGCGGGCGGATGTTCCAGCGGTTGTCTGTGCTCGTGCGCACATATTAAGTACAGAAGGTCTACTGTTCACATTTAGTGTCATTTCCTTTGCGTTGTGTTCTGTACATTAACCTACGTTCAAGATTTATTCATTAGTTTTAGTTATCCTGCACAGTGCAGCAATTAGATTGTTGTGATTAATATCCACAGTATTTAGGTTCATATAGTAGATGTGACTGTTCAATAAGTATAAATTAATTAATATATTTTTTCAAATAACGGAATCTCTTAATAATGGACTTTTTTCTATCCCGAAAGGTGTCCGCTACTAAGAGATTTCAGTGTACTAAAAATTGTATCCTTGTACATTTTTCTTTTAAAATAGTATGTCCCATTTTAAGCTGTAGTTTATGATTGTACAAACTGTTAAAATGAAGAAGGGTTTGTAAAACAGCTTGGGGGTTGATAAGTTACTGGTAGAAATGATCAAAGCAGTTGAACAAGTGGGAATGCAATGACTGTACAGGGTGGTGAGGTTCATATGGGAGCACAACAAGACACCTGAATACTGGACTAAAAGTATTATAGTCCCAATATATAAGAAGGGAGACAAGAAGCTAATTGGGAACAACAGAGTAAATAGTTACAATGCTATACTCCATTCACGGTAGGAATTACTCTCTGAAAGTTCTTTTTTCCTACCAATGTCCTACTATATAATAGATTGCTGGTAGGGAAAAGGCCTTTCAGAAAACAATTCTTATGCTGTCGTTTCAAGGTACATGAGAAAACACTGGAAACCAAAATTAGAAAAGGGGCTGAAAAGAAAACTAGAGAAGAATAGCATGGGTTTCAAAGTGTAGGATCAACCACATATCTAATGTTCATCCTTAACCATGTCTCTCGTCTTTGTATAGATATTTATTCTGGTTCCTCGTGAGCAGAGGAGAGAATGAGTGGAGGAATTAGATGTGTAGAGGGGGAGAAGTGGACTTCAATGCTTAGAGGAGAAAGGAGGGGGAGCGAGGGTCATGTTGGAGACAAGAGGAGGAGAAGTGTCTAACCCCAGGGCCAGGGGTTTGGCTTATAGCTTGGAGCCGTTTAAGATTCTGCTGTGGGTTCTTCGTGGGTCAGTCTTGAGAGGTTTTGTGTAATCTACTTCCAGATATGGTCGGGGTAATGCGGGGCACGGTTTTGGTTGGTAAGGGAAGAACGTCGTGGGAGGAGCATTTAGAGCAAGAGTGATAGGGCGTGGTGGTGAGCTGTAGGTAGATTCGATCTTGTTCCGTGGGCTTCAGAGGAGAGTCTCGGGAGGTGGAGTAGTTGAGGCGCGGAATTTTCGTAATCTTTTCATTCCTTTGCAGCCCCGAGGCCTCTATATACAGGTGGTCGTGGAATTCTTTTACCGGTGTCTGGGAGGCAAAGAGAGGGTTAGTCTCCGGAAGGATGTGGGCTGGACACGCAAGAAAGAGGGGAGAACCACCCGAATGTTTCTTGGCTGCTGAAGAGGGAGTGAAGAGGGGAGAAGGGTTAACCGTGGATGATAAAGATAGTGGAGAGTAGAGAAGAAGAAGATGATTCTAGATTCAGAGATCGGGAATGCTTGGTTTGCCTTTTGGCTGTTGTCCGTTCCGAACTGCCAAGGACATCTACTAGCCTGGCTTGTAAAGGAATATAGGACTTATTTTGACTTGTGAGTCACAGGCAGCAGCCGCTAGCCCCTATCCTCATGATATGAGGGTGAAACAATTAAATGGGTAAAACCTTTGAGCGATGCAGCAATAAAATACAATATAATATAAATGTACATCTTGTGAGTGTTGTAATTGTGATTTTAAGTGAAGTTGGGATTTAGGAGTTTGGAAGGATTTTTTTTATGAGGTAGATTGGTATATTGGGAATAATCGACTTATGGATGATGGCGCAACGTAATTGATGGGTTTCTTGGAATATTAAGTTTTTTTGTTTGATTTTTTATACGGATGATAATATGATTTGGCAAGATTTTCTCGAGAGTATTCAATATCGATGTTTATTATGTACAGTCTCCAAATAAGAGACCTACGGTTGATCTTTTCTTGCTGTTGAGACTGCATTGTTTTTCCTGCTATAACATTCTTAATTCTAGGTTGTTTTATTTATAATACATACGAGTTACCCGCCTCGGTGGCGTAGTTGGCTAAAGCGCTTGTCGTGTTGAGCTCGACCGCTGAGGACGGGGAGATTGAGGTTCGAATCTCGGTCGGGCGAACTAGGGGTGGTTTTTCCTAAATGGTTTTCCACTCTCCCTCCACGCAAATGCGGGTTCACTTCCTCTAATTAAACCTACCCAATTCCTAATCCATTAGAGTAATTAGTACTTAAAGCGTATAACCCGAACGGGTAGTAAGACGCGGTGCTAAATATTAGTATTATTATTACATGCTAGTTTGTTATTATAGGGTCAAGAATTATTTAGTTATATATATACATTGCTTCACTTTAGAGAAACAGTTTTCTGTCTTTTGATTGTGTCTTTAGTTTAGTTCTTTCATCTTTCGCTGTACTATGTGGAAGGGATGTGTGAACTACCCCTTTCTGGCACGCACCCTACCTTTACCGGGACAACCGACTACCATTGCTCAGCCGTCAACGTTGAGATGGCTTTATTATGGGGCGGTCGCAGAAATGTAGTGTAGTGATAACAGAATTAAGGTGGACGTTTGGACAAGATATGGGGATGGTAGTTTAGGGCATTTCCAAGGCATATGACAGTGTTTCTAGGAACTGTGTTTGGAATAGTTTAAACCAATTCGGAATAAATAAATATATGATAGCCAAGGTAGAGGGTAGGCCTACGTTGAAAAGGTTTACTGACCTTTCTCACTGATTCCTAACTCTACCATTATCTCCACCTATCGGTCAAACCTGGTAATATAAGGCTAACGCTTAAGATAGGGGTATCCAAGGCGAAAAAGAAGGGGAGGGGCAGATATTAGCATGGACAATTATATTACTAGGACTGAGTTGCCATTGACTATTTTTTCTCTGTTTAAAACTAAATAGGAAGAATCAGATCTTCCTTACAGGACCTTTGGGGGAAGTTATAGTGGCCATCTATCAGAAAAAAGGCGGAGAAGGGAAGAAAATTTATATTTATAAGACTCTCTGCTTAATTAATGTACAGTAAAAACAAACTCAAGATGGCTTAGGGTTAAAGTAGATCACATAAAACAATATTTAATTACTGGGCTTATAACCTCACAATAGGAAAATATAATCCCAAGACTTAAGATATTCTAGCAATACCTGTGGATGCTAGAGTGGAAGATTATCTAAGCTAATTTAATACTAAAGTATTTCTAAACATACACATGACATACAACCCAATACATGAACAGGCTGAAGTGGAAAGAGGAGTGGTCATTAGAGTGAAAAACATGTATGAGGATAACAGGAGTTGTATTAAGGCGTAGAGTGGAAGAACGGAGTGGTTCCGGATAAAAATTGAGTGAAGCAGGGGAATTCCCTTTCACCATTACTGTTTGTAATGATAATGGAAATTGTCATGAACAATTTGACAGGGAAACTCGGGAAGGAACAAATGAAATCGATAATGTTTGCTGGTGACTTGATGGTATGGGAGGGGTGCGTGAGGGGGGAAGGAAGACGAAGAATGGAATGAGGAAGTAAAAGAGAGTGGAATGAAATTTAGCATAGCAAAGTGTGAAGTGATTGTAATGATAAGGAAGAGGGTAAGGCCCAATAAAGCTAAAGGTTGGATGAAGTAGAGCTGAGAATAGTACATAACGTAAAATATATTGGAAGCGTGATTGAGGCGAAAGGTGGAAGTAGAGAGGATTTAATGAGAAGAGGACAACAGGGAGAGTTGTTCTATAGTTGCGTAAGAGACCTATGGAGAAGGGGAGTCCCCTTGAAATGTAAGGAAGTCTTGTACAGTGCGTACTTTGTACCTATTGTCACATATGCAGCAGAAACATGGACAATGAATGTAAGAAAGACAAAGAAAGTGGAGACCATGGTAATAAAGTTTGTGAGGAGCATGTTAGCCTTCACGAGGAGAAAAAAGATTAGGAATGAAGTTATCAGGGGAATAGTTGGGGTACAGGGAGTGCATGAGATAGTAGAGGATGTAAGACTGAGATGGTATGGGCATGTAATGAGGATGGAAAAAGAGAAGATACCGAAGAAAATGTTGGACGTGAAGTATGTAAGAAAAATACCGCAAGGGAGGCCAAGAAAGAGATGGTAGGAGCAGATAACAGAAAGTGTTTAAGTGAGACGAGAAGAATGGAAGAAATTAAAGGAGGAAGAGTGGTGGAAGGATACAGGAAGATGAAGCCATTTTACTAATATGACCTGGCTACAGGCTGGAAACAAATGACAATCATGATTATGACATGAACAGGCCATTATAAAATAGAATAACACAATTTAAATCAAGATGTCTTTACTCGGGCAACAATTATCAAACGTGCTCGAAGAGGGTCCCAACTACCGTGGGAGTTATTAGAATCTTGTTTGTGATCACTCTCATCGAGTAGTAAAAAAAAAAATGCGTATAACCTGAACAGGTAGTGAAACGTGGTGATAAACAAGCCCAGCAGAGCTCTCCAACATATATTGGTCCTTCCTGGTTCATATTTGAAGCCCGCGCACTCCCGAAAAAATGATGGATATATCGCTAGTCAAACAACAATTGTATCCACGTGGCATTCAAATACCTTCTCGAGTCTACTGTCCAAACGGCACTAAGCAAGGTCATTCTCGCATCTCGGTCCAAACTACTGCCGATAGTGCCTCTATCCCGTATGACAAACCTCAGTGGAACTTTACTAGACCCGTTCTCAAGGTATGTTGTGACCCAGCGTCAACCATACGTGGCCACGGCTTTGGGGTCAGTTGGGTTCAACGGAGTCGTTTGGGCCTGCCGCTTCAAGCGATGGACAGAACCGCCCCATTGTAAAGGTCTCCCAATCCTGTAAATTGAGACCCTGTAGTCATCCTTTTGAGTAAAAGTCAATATCCTGGCTATTTCACGGAGCAGCTATTCCACTCAAACACAGGTAAAAAAGCGGGGTGACTTCTGCGCACACGATAAACACTCACTTAAGAGCCCTCAAGCACTAGCGGTAATTTCCGGCGCGGCCAATGAGTTGTATGGCACGACGCGCACTATGCAGCGCGGAAAGCGTTTCTCCGCGGCCATTTAGAATACGAGATATACACACGCGGCAGATAAGCCGCGCGGCCAGTGGTTTGTACAAAATGTAATGGGTGGACGCGCCCTACAGGCGATTACACAGCGGCCAATGAGAATAAGAGATATACACACGCGGCAGAGAAGCCGCGCGGCCAGTGGTTTGTACCGAATGTAATGGGTGGACGCGCCCTACAGGCGATTACACAGCGGTCAATGAGAACACGAGATATACACACGCGGCAGAGGAGCCGCGCGGCCAGTGGTTTGTACCGAATGTAATGGGTGGACGCGCCCTACAGGCGATTACACAGCGGCCAATGAGAATAAGAGATATACACACGCGGCAGAGGAGCCACGCGGCCAGTGGTTTGTACAAAATGTAATGGGTGGACGCGCCCTACAGGCGATTACACAGCGGTCAATGAGAACACGAGATATACACACGCGGCAGAGGAGCCGCGCGGCCAGTGGTTTGTACAGAATGTAATGGGTGGACGCGTCCTACAGGCGATTACACAGCGGCCAATGAGAATCAGAGATATACACACGCGGCAGAGAAGCCGCGCGGCCAGTGGTTTGTACAGAATGTAATGGGCGGACGCGCACTACAGGCGATTACACAGCGGCCAATGAGAATACGAGATATACACACGCGGCAGAGAAGCCGCGCGGCCAGTGGTTTGTACAGAATGTAATGGGTGGACGCGTCCTACAGGCGATTACACAGCGGCCAATGAGAATCAGAGATATACACACGCGGCAGAGAAGCCGCGCGGCCAGTGGTTTGTACCGAATGTAATGAGTGGACGCGTCCTACAGGCGATTACACAGCGGCCAATGAGAATACGAGATATACACACGCGGCAGAGAAGCCGCGCGGCCAGTGGTTTGTACAGAATGTAATGGGTGGACGCACACTACAGGCGATTACACAGCGGCCAATGAGAATACGAGATATACACACGCGGCAGAGGAGCCGCGCGGCCAGTGGTTTGTACAGAATGTAATGGGCGGACGCGTCCTACAGGCGATTACACAGCGGCCAGTACAATCCGTGACGAAACCAATAAGTCTCTCGTTAGAAGTCGCTTGTTCCAATCTAACGTGCGTTTGTTCTGTGTGCTTATAGAATTTGTCTCTCCAGTATGTTTATTTCTCTTTTTTAACAAAATTACTTTAATTCTGTTCGAATTTGATCCAAATAAAATAGTATGGTATATTTTCTTGAGGAACCTTATGAATTATTCTCACTTCAATGTAACTAGAAGTTGGATGACTGCTCTTTCTCGTGGGTATATCCTGTCTTCTGATTGAATCATTTAGTATATCTAACAGATCATCAAATGATTTCGCAGATATTCTGGTATAATTAAAAACTATTTATGATTTGACCTCTTTTCTTGATAAAAATGGCTAAACCTCCCCTTTTCTTGACGACACTCCACCATAAAGTGCGCGCAAAATTTCTTATTTTTATTTTCTCTACGCTTCCTTGGGAGATATCGCCTAGTAGCTGCTTGCTACGCATTCATTGCGTGATTGACTATACAAAGCAATAGCCAGCAACTGCGGAAAGGCCGCTAATGCGCGGGGCTCTAACTAATAGGCACTTAATATCCCATCAATTTCAGAAACAGTTCACCCCGCCAACTACTGTCCAAGCGACGCTACAGGAACACGTGCTTCCCGCCGGAAGCTCCTGAAGAGAGCTGAAATTAGCCACCACTACCACCTCTAGTTGTCAAATTACAAACATGACTTACCCTAACTACAGGGCCACCGTAAGCATAATTTTGCACCCGGGCGAACTTACGTTTTGACGCCTAATCCTTCAAAACATATATTTACGTTAGCACTCACCAAGTCCAACACCATAGCTCAGTCGGTCTATTTATGGTCTGTCTATTTTTTAAGTTATTTAAACATCAAAATGCTGGTGAGTGGCAAATATATTTTCTCATGTCTTAATTTTTAATATTGTTTTAACCGTAAATAAGGCTGTATTATAAAAATAAACGTTAATTTTTGAGGAGGGTGGGGGGACAGCTCTCCCCTCCTGGCTAAGGCCTTGTTGTGTGCTACCCTAGAAAGTCAAAGATGGCTGCGTTATCTGATATCTCGCGGTATTTGATTTATTAATTGTAGCTAACAATTTTCACACGTCCATTACAGATTCTGCGTTAAAATATGAGTGAAGAATGACCCTGAGCATGGAACTACTCCTCAATATCTCAGTGGTAAGAGCATTGGTGAACTAAGCCAAATACCCTGGCTCTATTCTCGTGTACAGGTGTCATTTTTAAATTTAAATGAATTTGATATTTAGATGTAGCTATAACTGTAATTAAATTAAATAAAATATAGTATATCATCTTGTATAATTTTTTCCCCCTTAAATGCCAGATATTTTTACAATGTGGTGAAATAAATTCTTCTATCCCATGAATTTTTCTGTATATTATATTTATGAAAAATAGCCTATACAATTCACAATATTCAACAACTCTTTGAGCTACCTGGTGGGGAGGGGGGGGGGGGCAGAAATGTTATTTTGGAAGTCCTTGCAGTAAGCACTCATAATTATTATTGAGTTCTACTAGCACTCCTATAGTTATTTACAATAAATAAATACACTTTTTTTAGTTCAATGAAATATTTTATGTCCTCTGAAATCCCAAGGTCTGCGCCCTTTTGGAGAGCCCAGTCCGACCCTGGTGACGCCTTAGTTCATTTGGCCACTGAAGTGGGTGAAGAAAGGGAATGATTAAAAGATAAACACTAATGGATGTCCATGTCTATGGTTTTTCTTTATTATTGCTATGTGACATTTTATACAAGCTATATAAAATTTATGACATTTAAATAAAGAAACTTAAATAATTGTGTGTAGTTTTAGGAGATATATTTGGATTAAACATTGCATTTTGTATTAATTGTAAAATAAAAATTATAATAGGCCCATTTTTAGAAATTCTTTGAATTATTTAAGATATTTTACATAATATTTAAAACATAAAAATCGGACAATTTTATGTTTAATATTATATAGTTTTGTGGAAAATACACCAATTTTATTACAAATAGACATATCTGACAGTTAGAAAAAGTGACTATTTACTTTCATGTATTTTGATATATTTAATTCTCTACCTGTAAAATGACTAATATAGTAAAATGGCATCATTGTTGGCCACACAAAAAATGTGTTATTTTCTAAAATGTGCTCCAAATATACTTATGTAGTATAATCAAGGTAGAGTTTGGGATTTAATGTCTTAATTTAGTATAAAATATGTCAGATATTTGATAATTATTGCATTTTTCAAAATCAATCGTTATTTAGCGTCTTGTAAATATTTAGAATATTTCAATATGACAATTTTAGCTATTACCAGTTTTGTGACATAATTTGAGATTATATAAGATAAATAATAATCATTGCACTTTTTTTTAATAATGTGAATTTATTCTTAAACTTGATTTAAGTCTAATGAACATCAACAAGATGATTGTGTTAAAGAGTTTTCTGTAAGTATTTGAGGAATTAAAATAAAATTATTAGGGGTATGAAAGTAGGTATTCAAGAATTCGAGTTTGAGTTGAGTTTTAGTAACTAATTTTTACAAAACTCAAATGTCAAAACTCGGAATTTTCAATCTTTTTCTTGAAAATTCCTACAATGATTGATTTTATTCAATTTTAAGATGTTTCATAGTAAATTGAGTACCTCAATATTTCCTTTTGTCCAATTAAAAAAAAATTTACTTACATTTATTTAAAAATTCGAACTTGTGTGATTTTAAATGTTTTCACAAAAAAAAGTAATTCTAAAACAAATATATGTTTGACTTATTTATGGTTTATGGATGGATCTAGTATAGAAATCCAACTTGAAATATTTATAGTACAAATAATGCTTCATACTATTTGAATTCGAAAAATAAGGTTGATGTTTTCCTTTAAACTCGAAACAAAGTGAATAATTAATGCCAACTCGCACACCTCTAAAAATTAGAACCCTTAACCAATCAAATATTATACTTTATTATAATGTATTTATTTACAATACAGTGGATTTTTTTCTGTTTTCAATTTGTTTTTAATAAATATACTAATCCTTGCTTTCAAGTGCTATAAAATATATATATTATTCTTTCAAAATTTATACTTACCAAAATCTAACCTTGACTATACCCTTTTCAGCCCTGGGTTGTTTCCCCCCCTTTTATTCTTCTCGTGTCCATTTGAAGCGCACCCAATGAATGATCTTGATTGTAGCCTAACTTACTTTAGTTTCAAACTGGAAGTCAATTTCCCTATGGACTGGATTGACAGCAATTCAGGGTGGTTTTTACACACTCCCTTCAAGATAATGTGTGTGCATTTATTCTATTACAACCTTCCTTATCTCTACTCCTTTAGTTTAACAGTTAATAAGCCTTGACATACAACATGAGAGTTAAAAATATTAAAATCGATTTTTTCCCCGAGGGTACATAATTAAGATTGAATTAAAACATTTTCAAATCCTTATATCTCCTTCAGGATTCAAGAATTTAAAGAACCCAACTCTACTTTTAATTATCTTTGACAAGTTCAGATGGTGCCACTAGGCTTTGTGACTTTTTTCTCTATGCAAAATATTGTTTCTTCTTATTTTAAATTTTCCCCATTTCACATAAACACCCCGATTTATGGCAATTAAGTTTAGTCAAATTTAAGTGTTAGAAAGAAACCTATGAATAAGAATATTAAAGCTAAAATTCTTCTTTATCTTTAAATATCTCCTTTGGTCATAATTTGGTTGTTATAAAAGCTATTTCAAACCCTTATTTTATTTCTTCACTTACCAATAGAATTTGGTCGAGAGAAATAAAATTTCTCGGACTGGAAACTTCTATTGTTATTGAACTATTAAGAAGAGAATTTCAATAGTATAATTGATAATTTAAAAAAAAAAATATTAGTCAACAATGGCAAAGAAAACTGATATCTGCTGCTAGTGTGAAAACAATAATACATAGTTTTGAAACCATTAATTCCCCATTAATTTAACAGAATTGACCATTTTTCACAATTAAAAGACCATCTAGTAGATTTCATGAGATGATTAAATTGCATTTTATTTCACATGTATTTTACATTTTAAAAAATGTTGCAAAGAACTTAAAAATATGTTGCTAAGTAAATATTCGTAAAAACACATCCTGTGAAATTTTGGTTTACTTAATACCCATACTTCTAAAATGCCCACAAGGATAAATGTAGCTCTGCAACTTTCAAGTATGTAGTAATCGAGTTTTTTACACATTTGTTTTAGATACATGCGCTCTTCTAAAAAGGGTAATTTTAATGTGGTTATACTTTACAGGTAAACGCTGATACATTTTATTAAAACTAATCATCCTTCCCCTTTGTGTGCAGAGTAATTAGTGTATCTCACAAGGGTGAAAGGGTGGTAAGATGCGCGTAGTCATCGTCTAACTTATGGACGGTGAGTAACAGGTAACATTATGTATACAGGATTTAAAAACTAAATTAATTACAAATAGGCATTAGGAACAAATATAACTGTTCTAATTAATTTAATTGAAATATTAGTACTTGCCTTTCTCTAAAGTAAGTAATTTCAAGTATCCTCAACACAGCTCTAAAGAAGAAATAGTCATTTAATGTTTAAACTTATATTTCTCTAGATTTTTTTTAAAATAAGAAATCATCAAATTCAACATTGAAAGCTTCTTTGACAGGTAAGTCATCATTCACTTAGCAAATTTCCAAACATTGAAAATGCTACTTAGTGAGTTTTACCTCTAAGCCGACGATTGAATGATTTGTAAGCAGATTTTTAAATGCCTCAACGAAGCGTATAAATATGAATTCATTACTGTTTCCAGCCTATGATCCGAGTCAGTTTTTTAATCAAGCCATATATTTTCCACTACCGGCACGCTAAGCCTATCATAGCTACATATGCATTACAATCTAACTTAAAACTAGGGCAGGCACAACATCCAGTCCCCAACCGTTAATTCATCACTGTGAAAGGGTAAACCCACACTTCACCAATGATAGATGTTTCAACCATGCCGGGAATCAAATCCAGGACCCTTAGTTCAATAGAGAGACATGCTACCAACTGAGTTAAGGTGTCGGATCCTCACACATACTCACTATCTCAAGTAATAAGTGAAGAATGGCCCTGGACACAAGAGAGATAAATATGGATCGAGCTCAGTGGTTATTGCTTAGTGTGTCAAGCAGAAACTGACAGTTTTTATTAAAAATATTTTATTTTGATCAAAAAAAGCTTTATCAACAAGTTGGAATTCATGTATAGATTATAAATATAACTTTGGAGCTTACTCTCGTGTTGGACTAGACTGCCAAAGACAGGGAAATCAGGTGTTTTCCCTAAATGGTTTTTCACTCTCATTCCAAGCAAATGTTGGTGCATTTCTTCTAAATTAAGCCTTCTTAAACCCTAACCCTTTAGTGTAATTAGTACATAGGTGTATAACCCAAACGGGTATTAAGACGCGGTGCTAAAAAAACTTCCAAACTAGTCAATGGATTCGCCTTAAGACATTGTATTTGAGCATTTTATTTCAGTAAATTTGTTATTAATTATTAATAAACATTAGCCATTTTTGAAGGCGTTGAAGTCTGACAGTATAAAAGTGTCTGAGTAGAAGTCGAAGGCTTGGTGTACCAACTCCATATCCCTGTCTATAACCCTACCTTCCTTATCCCTAACACATTAATATGTATGTGTACAATACAAAAATGTAGTGAGACACGATTAAAAAACGTCTTTACCAGTTTGCAAACTCAACTCAAGCTAAGTGCTTTATATTTAAGTATAAGCCAAATACATGAATTTGAAAGAGGTATTAACAATACTTTTTTTTTAATAATGGGCACTAGGCAGTCATAAAAATACAATTTAACATGATTGGCTTGATGCGTTTTCCAAACAAAACCAATTATAATTTTAAAGTTGTTAAAGAATAAAATAACTGTTATTACTTTATCTTTAGTTTTCAAAACTTTGGTCGAACCTGTAACAGACCTATTAAGGGGAATATGAATTTAAAATCTTCTCAAATGTGGAAAACCTAGAGCTTTTTAAAAAAAAAGTAAATGTAGTTTAGTTTAATTTTATTTTTAATAACTACAAGCAAGTTTGAAAACTTAAGCAATGTGGGAAATTTGTTTAAATTTAAAGCTCCCTAGGAACTGACTTTTATCATTAAACCTAGGTTCCTTCTAATTTCTATTATAAAAACAAATAAGCTATATTCTTAAATTACCCGCCTTGGTGGTGTAGTTGGCTAACACGCTAGTTTTGTATTGAGCTTGATTTTCGAAGATGGAGATATCGAGGTTTGAATCTCGGTCGGGTGAAATGGTAGGTTTTTTCCTAAAATGGTTTTCCAGTCTCCCTCCACGCAAATGCGGGTTCACTTCCTCCAAATTTGACTTTTCTGATCCCTAATCCATTAGCGTAATTAATAATTAAGCCAATAACCCAAACGGGTAGTAAGACGCGGTGCGGTGCTAAATAAATAAATAAAAAATTCTTAATTAACTTCTGTCTTAACGTTTTATTTTGCTACAATTCACAAGCCTCAAAAATAGGCCAACACCTTTCTCAAAATCAAAATAAAATTCAACAAGCTGACACCATTATAACCAAATAGTCAACATGTTATCTTGTAAGAATTTGAGGCCAACTCTTCTTATTTCCAGGCGGAGGAAAGCCCCAACTCGAGTAGCCAACTTCCCAGATTGGCTTCCTGTATTGGACCGGTGGACGTCAACAACAGACTTAGCCTTCAGAAGGAGATGCTGATTCAAACCTGGAGGTCCTTCGGCACTCAATGAACGTGAGCGGGAAACCACCTCAAGTTAATGGACCCTAAAAATCCATTACACACAACTAACACACAACAGTAATGCCCTTTTTAAGGTTCTACACATAATTCTATATGAAATCAAAAACGAAGAGAAAAATGTGTGATTTACTTGCTCAATGAATATCAGTCTAAGTTTACAACTATATAACCAATTTTGATATTTGTTAAGCCAATACTGTGGTCTGGGAGTATTAAGGAGGCTGTCTAAGTAGCCGAGATAGTGACAATCAGATGTTGCCCTTAGGATTAAATATTGATAATATCTTTACAAGACACGAGTTTGGTTTTTACTGGAATGAAGACAAAACTATTTTATATGACCCTATACATAAACAAACATGCAAACATAGTTTAAAAGTTGAGATTTTCCACTTTGGTAATTCAAAACATTCACATGTTTTGGTTGGATCATCAAGACCTAAATGGACGAGCAACGAAAGGTAACTGGTAAAGGAGCATTGACTGGATCGTCGGTAATTGAATGATGTAATTGAATGCGGGGTTTAAGGGGGAAGAGAGGTCACAACACAAATTGTATTAACATTTGTATTTTCCTCCTCCCCTGTTTGTTCTTCAACTGACGGACAACTCCACCCAGTCACGTTATAAGTCCACTTGGCTTTCAGTGTTTAGAAATTTATGCTCGACTATTCTAGTGATTTGTGGTTGCTAACTTAAAAAATCTCTTTTAGGGTTTGTAGGCGTTTCTTTTGATCCACACACTCGTTCATCAAATATTTGCTCCACATTCATCCTTTCAACATAGCCAAACCAACATAAGACGCTTATTTCAAAATGACGTATTGGATTTCCTTTCAAACCGCACTCCTTCACCAACCACTCATTACTGAATCTGTCCATACGAGTTTTTCCACATACATTTCTTAGATATGTCCTTTCAACTGCATTCACCTTGCTATTTTTTTTCTCTCCTGACAAACCCATACTTCACATCTATAAAACAATGTTGACACTAAGAAACTTCTATATACAGTCATATTTGTTTCTTTCGATACTACTTCATTCTTTGCAAAAATCCACATACATCCAACAACTCTCCGAGATGCATTTGCCAATATGTCGATTTTCTTCCATTTTAACAAAACATTCTGCCCAGATACACAAAATCCTTCACTTGCTTTAACAGTTTTCCATTCATAATAATCTGACAAGCATTTCCGGATCTGTCCTCATCAAAAACTATCACCTTCATTTTGGAGACATTTATACAAAGATACATTCTGTTTGTCACCAGACATGTTCAAACGATTTAACTTAACGCATTCTCCAAGTCACTTTCGTTCTCAGCCATTAATTTACTGCATCATCTGCATATAACATCACTCTCCCATTCACATTGTCTATTTGTACACCTTCATTCTCATAAGCATCTATCATGTCCATGAAAACATTAAACAACCAATGAGACAAAACACAGCCTTGTCTAACACTGTTCAATGTCAAACAATTCACTCAAAGCTCCATCCAACATAACACACGCTTTACTTCCCATACACTGCCATAATTACATTTACTAACCATGCATCCATACCATACTCTCTCGACATTCCATAACATACTCCTATTCACCAGATCGTACGCTTTCTCCAGATCAACAAATGCACAATACGCGTTCTTCTTTATTGCCATATATCTCTCAATCACCTGTTGCAATGCAAACAACTGGTCCATACAACCTCTACCTGGCATGGACCAGATATATGTAATGCAACAAGTGATATAATCAAATTCTAAAAATTGCTTAACATCCCCAGTTGATAAATAGAAGTGACTAACCCAACCACCACTGATCATAGTTTGTTTTTGGTACAAAGTAGCCAGTACAAAACTAAATTATCACAATGTTGTTGTTTATAAACCAATCTTATTTCGAATGGACATCCAGTTAGATTAAGTTACTAGGTACGTTCACATATTCATATGTCAAGTCATGTTTTCTGAAGCTGTCAATTTTGATATTATCGATACACATAAAATAATATGTCATCAACATTGACGGCAAAACGTATGTTTATATTTCCTAAAAGGTGCTTTAAATGTCCATTTATAAGAAAATTAATTTAAGCTTATAGTTTTATTTAATTGTTAATCAAAGCTGTGTCAAGGATTCTCAAAATTCTACCAATATATAAGTAGGCCTACCAATTATAATTAAATTAATTAGAATACCTTTACCAGCTCCCTAATAGTGCATGTCATTAAGCACATCCTTAAAATAAATGTAAATCAAGTCGTCACATAATAAAAATGATAACACACTAAATCATCAAAGACCCAAGTTATATCATGTATATGATAGTATTAGTTCATTTGTGTATATATATACAGGGTTGCCACTATTTTCTTGTTACCAAATTCCCTGTGTTTTCCAGGTTTTCCAGAGGAAATTTTCATTTTTCCAGACACCTAATAGATATTATAAATATAATTATGGAGGCATTTAATTTTGTTTTAAAGAAAATATTAGAAATGAAGAGTGGTAATTGTCATTGGAAGAATGTTTTATTGTGCAAGAGAAACACATATTTAAGAATTATTTGGAAAAAGGATGAG
>CABFOV010002077.1:34137-56153 GCA_902141375.1 Timema poppense | reverse complement strand
TTTTTTTTTTTTTCAAATTTGATTCAACTAATATACCTATCCCCAGAGATAGTAAAAAACACAAATTTTCAGATTTTTATCTAAAGTAGTTTTTTAGTTTTAAAATAATAATAAAAAAGTCAATTTTCCACTGACATACAACTACACCATAAATTATTACTCAAGCTAGAAATGAGATAGAATCCGCCCCCTTTACTCAGTCAGTGTGTCTGCCTATGGAGATAAGGGTCCCCGGTTCGATTCCCAGCACGGCTGAAAATTTATAATTGGTAAAATGTGGGTTTACCCTTTCACATTGATAAGTTAACGGCCGAGGATTGGATGGTGTGTTTGTCCAAGTCTTAAGTTAGATTATAGGGCATATGAAGCTAGGACAAGCTTAGCAAGCTGTTAGTGGAAAACATATATGGCTTGAATAAAAAACTGACCCGGCCCACAGGCTGGAAACTACTTTTACTTTACTACCTTTACTGCTTCCAGTCTGTGGCCTTGGTCAGTTTTTTTATTCAAGTCATATATTTTCCTCTATCAGCCTGATAGGCTTGTCATAGCTAGGCTGGAAACTAATGGATGTAAAGTAAAAGAAATTGTATAGAAGGCTGGTGAAAAAATGTATTTTATATTTATATTATTATTAGCCGGGGTTCAATCCTCGGTCCCGGCACAGATTTATTTGATTACCAAACCCTTCCTTCACCTCTGACAAGACATTTTGTGAATGTGGGGAATGCCAGGCCTCCACAGTGGTTCGGATTCCACGTTAAACTGTAGGTCCTTCATTTCATCTCACAATCACCCTACAATTACTCATTAGCGTAAGTGCGTATAACCCGAACGGGTAGTAAGACGCGGTGCTAATAATAATAATAATAAAAATAATAATAATAATAATAATAATAATAATACTTTATCCATAGCTTACTTGTCAATGAGTTTGTACATAGATCAATCCTTTTCTCTTCCAAAATACTATTCAATGGTTTTAACTTCTCTTCTTCGTTAATGGACTTGGTTTGGTTCACAAGACTGTCATATAATTCTAGAATGTTTTTCTCTATACCCGCGTAATCACTTTCTAATTTCTCATAAAAAATATCTTCCAGCAACAACGATGTGAGTGATGCATCAATAAGCATCTTTCCCACTCAGCATATGAGTTACTACATTATCTCCATAAACTATCTGGAGAATCTCGCCGATACCGGGACCAGCGATCATTGTTCCTACCACACTTATTAAGTTCATAAGGAAATAGCCCGATTAAAGTACTACATCTTCATATTCTTCCTTGTACTGGTGGTCATTAACAATAATCAAAGCTTCCCAAAAAAGTGGTTGATCAAATGTTATGATTGGTGTGAGGTTCTGCTCCTTGAATATTTTGGAAATGTGTTTCAACTTTGACACAATACATGTCATGTCACTTGCTTGTGTATCTAATATTGGAAGGGCAATCACTGATGCTTTTTCAACATCACCAGATATGTGAATACCCTTCATTGCTCCAGCCCTAAAGTGCCATACCATTTGCCACAAAATTTCATAACTGTATCAATGGATTTTTTTTTACATTTATGTATGGATCATAACTTTGGTGATTTCTTTTATGTCATCATCAGAAGTGACAACACTGAGAATTATTCATCTAATGCTATAGCTAGGAGTAACTGAGGCTCTCATTCCCATTACTTGGAAAGTTTTTTTTTGTCCAGTCAGCGTTTGAACATTATGGTCAATGTTATCAGCTGCAAAAAGAACTGTTCCAGTAGCACTTGCATTAATAAGATAGCCGCCGCTAGCAAATGCTGCACAGCGCTCAAACTTTTTAACTTTATTATATGCCGAACACAAGCCTAAATGATTCAGTGTATCAATTAGATATTTTTATCGAAAGTTTGAGTAGCAAGACTTAAGTGTAAAGGAGTGATTATAGCTCTAGGCCTGCAGGCTTGCATATTACTCTGCCCAATGGCAGCAATTTTCAGGTAAACATTTTGGAGCATAACAGTTTTAACGAGTAAGGCAGGTATTCTAAGCTTTTCTATCTTTCCCAACATTTTTTTCACTCTTTGTATCACTCTCTATCAAGCACACAGCTGTTCTAATATACACATTTTCATCTTCAGCATTTTGCTTTTTGTAATAGCTGCTCAGAGTAGAATTAATTGATTCCCTTAGTACAACTATGTTCGGCTGCCCCTCTTTACCAATTAGAATTGTCTCTCCAAAATGATCATACAATTTCTCCTGCATCCATTTTCGATCATAGGCCTCCTCACCTGATCTTTCGAGGTACCCTTGCATAACTGTGTTCAAATCATTTATTGTTAAAGAGAAATCACCCGCCTCGGTGGCGTAGTTGGCTAACGCGCTTGTCGTGTTGAGCTCGGCCGCTGAGAACGGGGAGATTGAGGTTCGAATCTTGGACGGGTGAACTGGGGTTGATTTTTCCTAAATGGTTTTCCACTCCCTCCACGTAAATGCGGGTTCACCTCCTCTAATTCAACCTTCCCAATTCCTAATCCATTAGTGTAATTAGTACTTAAAGCGTATAACCCGAACGGGTAGTAAGACGCTGCGCTAAATATTATTATTATTATTGTTAAAGAGAAATCCTCATTTTACATAAAAAAATATCTTCTAAAAGGCCTTTCCTATAAAAATTGTAATATAAATGTGCCGCTTAAAACCACTATTTAGTCTGGTCGATAGAAAACATATAAAAGGGAACAGACACAACACGGCTTTTAGAACGAAAGAACACAGGTCACACTTTACATCACTTCCATTTGAACAAAGAGGTTATAATGGCTGCCTCTTGAAGAAACTGATCGTTACCACCCAATCCTCCGACCTAGGTTTAATTTTCTCAGAACTCATCAGGAGGGCGTGTGAAGGTAAATGCTCAACGCAACTTCCCAAAAAAAAGGAAACCAAAAAACAAAAGAGAGAATAAGGAAATTAGTAAGGAATGATAACATGTAAAAGGACTAAAGTAATTGTAAATTGCTGTTAACGTGGGAGTGTAGAGAAAACCAGCCAACAGCAGTTTTTATATAAAAACTTTTTTTTTTGTTAAAAATAAATCAAATAGTGCCTCGGTAGAAACGTATAGTTTAATTTTCTTCACACGGTGATATCAACAGTTGTTGAATATCTGTCAAGGGTGTCCTGGAATTTAATGACAACCAAGTTTGTCATATAAAGTCGCTATGCTTGAGACAGATATTCAAGAACTGTAAAGAAAATTAAACCCCGTTTCTACTAGAGCAATATTTGATTTATTTTGGCCGGCAAAATGTTTTGCTATAAAAATATGGAAAGAACACAGCCCCTTAACTCGGGCTCCTTAGAATCCCACCTTAAATTGCATCGAGTTCACTGATCCTTCGTTATATCGGCAATAATTATTTAGTCCTGTTAATGGGTGGCAGATTTATCCTACCCGAGGTTTTAGTTTTACTTAAACTGATTTATTTTGATGATTTTTCTTGTGCAATGTTCTTTGGTTCCAAAATAAATACTTTTGTCAGCTGTTGTAAATGGAAACAAACTAAATAAAAACTGCTACTGTTTAAAAAAGCTTGTATAATCACACTTTACTAGATTATACATAAATATTTAATATTAACACTTCATTTGATGAAACATCACAATACTTTTCTTCAAATCAAATACAATATATAACATGATACAAATATTGGGCTGTATATTGTAAAAAGTTTCAAAGGCAGTGAGATTTTACAGACATTTACACTAAATAATATACACAATTTAATCAACAAAACTCTTTTTCGCTATTTGATGTAAATCATATATTTAGAAGAAGGTACATGAAAAAAAGAGAAAGGAACTAATAAAAGGGGAAAAAAACCGTATCCCCCCCATTTTTATTTGTTAAGCTCTCTTTCCCATATCTTCTTCCGTGTATTTAAACAACACTTTGTAATAAAGAAAAATAATAATTACCAATTGGCATCATCATTAGATGTAATTAAGTCGCAATACAAATATAAACGAGGTGATTTGTAAGAAAATGCTGCATTTACAATATTTACACTGTGAAGATACATTCGTTATTCATTCATGACGGAAAAATAATGATGAAGTATGTAGAGAGACCAATAAAGAGATGGGAGGAGTAAAGTGTGAACGTGAGAGTAGATGAATGATGTGATTAACGGAGGAAATGTGGCGGAATGAAAGATGAAGGCATTTTACTTAACTGACCCGGCCACAGTCTGGAAACAGTTGATGGTGATGATTCATATCAATTTTCATGATTGTACAGTCATTTAGCCATCCTCATCGTTAAACAAGTTTCCCAGACAAAATCCACATTTCATCAGACACTTTGGAGGAATGAAATTTTATCTTTTATTAAAGTTGTGGTTTAAATTAGGAGGGATAGCCAGCACACTTACCTAGGTGATACTGGAGTAGAAATTGTTTAGATATAACACTAAAAAACACATTTTCAAGGACAAGCTTTCACTGTCACAGACAGCTTAATCAGGTCAGGAGAGTAGACTGATGCTTTTGGTTGAACTGTAAGGATGACTGTTTTTCAGTTATGACATCACTGTATAGATAGCAGCACTATGAATAATGTTATATTGAATCTAATAATAAGTGTGCTGGTAGGAAGGAGAGGAATTATCTAAGGTTGAGGTTGGGGGCTTGTCTGGATTTGATGATATATTGATGGGCCAGTTCCCATATCCTTAATTGTGAAGGGTTGCATATAGTTTTGTTCAGGGATTTGACCACCTTGGTTGTGTAACAGTTATTAAAGTCACGATTATGGGTTTCGGCATGTGCTGCTACAGGCTTCTCTTTATTTTTCATTTTTAATAAAGTGACTTGTGTGAGGTAATTTTAAACGTGTATTTTTTTATTTCAGTTTGATTCTAATGTGATAGGCAGATAAATTCATGAGCGCAGGAGGAGATAGTGCATTTTTGAATCAGCATTCTTAGCTCTTTGCTTTGTTTTTTTCTTCTATGTAAAAACCTACAATTCAAAGCTTTCCGTTAAACGTTACAAATTTATAAATCTTTCAGCATTTTTTTTTATAGAGTTGTGCAAGTACTTGAAAATTCAAGTTTGGGTAATGTTTAGTAGTTTTTCAAATGAGACTCAAAACCTTTTTATCAAAACTAAAAAAAAATGCAAGTACTCGGTGTATAGGTCTAAACAAGATTGTTAAAAAACTAAGATAATGGACCAAAGTTTTAGCGTCGGTTCTTTATTACAAATATCACTCATTTTTAAATTTATTACTTACCGATTATTCAAATTCAAAATCAAAATACTTTTCTTTCAATATAAAAGTCTTTACAATTTGATTCGAAAATATCAACAATTACACGTCTGACGTTCACACAGCCCAACAAATCACAGGATAAACTTCGTTTTACAATAAATTACCATTCGGCTTTACTAAAACAAATGACAAAATTAGGTGAGTTTTGTAATAATTTAATTTATGAAAATGTCTCATACCCCAATGTGGGGGACAAAGAAATGCTATTGGTTCTAGGGTACAGGATGTATTGCAGACTTTCAAAATGAAAATCAAAATGGATATAAAAATAATTAATTAAGAAGCGTTTCAACCCAAAGATTGTAAACACATATAAATATAAGGAGTAAATGGTCACATGTATGAAAAGTCCTATCAAAAAATACAACTAAACTAAAATTAACTACAAATTTTTAACACATATCAAAGGGTTCATTATTTCAACTGATTTAAAAGACTGACAAAAGTGTTTTAATTTTTAAATCACTGTGACTTAATAACTACATTTCAAGTCTGTTAAAAACTGATTTATAAAATCAATATCAGCCTTATATTAAATTCAGAATTTTACACCAGTCCACTTTTAGGTAATTTATAATCAAACATCACTACGAGATCTATCAAAAGTTTATCATATGAATAAGCAGCTTAATATTTTCAAAAAATATATATCTTCTGCACAACTTGGCGAATGCATACACATTTATAAGGCAACTGTACTTTCATACATTAACATGTATAAAAAATTATTTGTAAAACTACAAAAAAGTCATACAAAGAATATTAAAAAATATATAAACATTACTGTTCTGATAATGTGACACTTTTTGTCCACTTATTTGCACAAATGTATGAAATAAGATTTCGAAGCAAAGTCAAATAAAATAATGAGACATTACTGAAGCCGAATATTAAAAAAAATCAATGGTACATAATATAACTAAGTAAATTTAGGTATTAAATATAATTGTTTACAAAATACTTTATTCCAAACATATCAATATATTTCATCTTGAAATGATGAATTAAGTTATCACAAGATGTAATTTGGTATTAAGTTTGGAAGAAGGTATAGGAAAGGTGGTTAGAAACATATCGATATAAAAGGAATGAACACAATATGGCTTTTACAATGAAAAGAAGAACACAGTTCACACTTTACATTGCTGCCATTGGACAAAGAGGTAATGGTTGCCTCTTAAAGAAAATCGATCATCACTGCCAAATCCCCTGACCTAGGTTTCATTCTATCGGAACTCATCGGGGAGGAGTATGAAACGCGCAATGAAACTTCTTAAAAGAGGGAAAAAAACACATAAGGGAGAAAATGGAAAATTGTAAAGAATGATAGGAATATGTAAAAGGTATTTCATAAAGGACAGACAAAGGTGTCCTGTTTGTCCTTTATGTTATACCTTTTACATATTCCTATCTGTGTCCTAACATTCTATACAATTTTCCATTTCCCCCCCCTCTATTTTTTGTTTCCTATTTTATTGTGGTGGTGCTATGTAATATTTTAAATAATAAACAAATTGACAGCACTTATATTTAATCCCTGCCTTTAATAAAATTAAAAATTAATTCCAGATAGCTTCCATAATAAATTATATTAATAATTTTCCTTTGCTGGTGGCAGTTGGAGGGTGATACCCCCTAACCACCACCCACCCTGAAATTTTGGCTTTGTGAACAACCTTACTCATCCTTAAACCTCAGATTAAGCTTTAATAACCTTGGTGTTAAACATAAACTATAAGTAGGAGTGTGTGAAGCTTTGAAAAATTCAAAGCCGAATCGAATCTTGGTGGACTTGGTATTCGATTAAAACCCATGTTTGGCTTCGGCAGAGATTCAAAGCTTCATTTGCTATTTGAAGTTTAGTGATTATATTACACTTATATTTTACATCAATTAAAAGAACTGAAATTACCTTAAGAAATAAAATATATTTTTGATGTTTTGAGTTTTAGAACAAGTTTGCTTTAATATCTTGGGAAAACAGGGAGAATTGATTAACACTTTAAATTTTCAAGTCCGAAATAAATTAAACTTCTAATCGCCTCGATCACAAACATTAATTGGTACCAACTGAAGGTGAGTTTATTCTTTTTGAAAGTGTAAATTAAAATCAATAATAAAAGTTTATTTTATTTTCAGTGTGTGTAGTTTAAAAAAGTACACAACTAGTGAGTACTTATAAACAAAAATTGCTGTTAGTTTAGATAAACTTTTAGATATTTTACTAAAAATAAAATTATATAAAACCCACAAAAAAATTGTTATTTTATACATATTCAGGGTGTCTACTGGGTCACGAAAGTCACTAATTGAGGAGGAAAAAAAAAAGTCACGAAAGTCACTAATTTTTAATATTTTGGTCATAAAGTCACAAAAATAATTTTAGTTTGAATTTCTCGCTCATCGTAACAACGCGAATGCTTCAAAGATAGCGCTATCCACTCACTACACGTGATGGCCCGCGCCAGTAGGAAGTTGCCTGATTGTTTTGTTTGTGATTCCAATGACAAGGTTAACTTTCGCTATCTTGTATTAAATATTAATTTGGCATGCTACTTGTCTCGTGGGGTGTGTGAGTACATTATGCCGTGTGTGTATCTACAAATAATGGCTTTCGAGTGAATCAATTGGAATTCAGATTTTATGGATGATATGGGAAATACAAGGACATTTTCTACAGAAACCGGGTGTTCATCTGTGTTGTAGATCTGGATCAAGATGTTGGTAGCAATTATCAATTTTTTACGCTTTCAGTGATCCAACTGCAATTTGAAGGCGGTGTAAAATGTATATTATAATTTCAAATTAACGTTGGCAGCAAATAGCAATAGTTTTCGCAGTGAAATGAGGCGTATTTTTTTATAAAATATAAAATAATATTATTAGTGTTAATATTTAATCCTTGGCACAATTCATTTAATTTTAAAGATCACTCATTCAAAACAGTTGAAATTTAGTTGAAATTTACCAATTTTTAAAATGATTTTTGTTGTCTATTGGGCACATAAATTATTAGGCCTAAATTATTTTTTAGTCGTGTGTTGTGAAAAAAATCCATAATTTTTTTGGGGGGCCATTCAAAGATTTTATGTGTGAAGTTTAGGCTAATCTGTTAAAAGATGCCTGGTAAATGTTTGTTCAAAGAGTTTTGGCTGATGTATAAGGCTTATTGTACATTTTATAAATCGAAATTTGATATAAGCCACAGTGGGTTGAATGGAGTGAAAATTCATGGAAAAAGTAAGAACCATTTGGAACTAGCCTCTGCCCTACTCCAAGGTGTTTTTTATTATAATATCTAGGCCCTATGTACAATATAATGTTCGACCGTTTACCGAAGGATTTTTTTTTGCACCACGTCATACTGACCGTTTGGGATATACGCCCCCGAAGGTATTTTGTGGTAAAAAAATGGTCACCAAAAAGTCACGAATTTTTGTTCCTCTAACTGAGTAGACACCCTGATATTTTTATGAGTGGACTTATTATCATCAAGGTTGTATTATTTTCAAGATTTGCTCTAGACACATGCGCTTTCAGTCAGAATTATATTTTTTTATTAATTTACATGGCAAGATTTAAGTGGATTTATAAAATCAAAAATTTCCTTGTTGATTTGTAAAAGATAAAAACTAAGTTTTTTTTAACACTGGACTTCTCAAACTTATAAATGCACCCGCTGTATTAACTTAAACTAATATTTTTCTAGAACATTGTTCTTGCGCGTCCATTAACTCTTGTATTTTGTTAAGTCTATGTTGGGTGTGAAAGGTTAGTGAAACGCCATGCAAGGCAAATCCAATGATGTTAAAGCAAATGCATGTTTTTTTTTACTACCCACTCAAGCTGTACGCACTAAAAATGTTTTAATACAAAGGTAAAGTGAATATAACATTTTTTGGTGACCTGGCGGTCTAGGGGTAAGGTGTCAGACTTCTGTGCTGGCGGCCGGGGTTCAATCCTCGGTCCCAGCACAGTTTTATCTGATTACCAAACCCTTCCTTCACCTCTGACAAGACATCTTGTGAATGTGGGGAATGCCAGGCCTCCACCGTGGTTCGGATTCCACGTTAAACTGTAGGTCCTCCATTTCATCTCACAATCACCCTACCATTACACATTAGCGTAAGTGCGTATAACCCGAACGGGTAGTAAGACGCGGTGCTAATAATAATAATAATAATAATAATAATATAACATTTATATGTAGGCAATAAGCTACAAATATTAGTGTTAAGAAAAAATTAAACGTAATATTTAGTTTGATAAATATACTCATTGTCAACTTAATTTTTTTGCTCAAAATTAGATAGAAAAATATTTTAACTTCAATTTAGCTTCGAGAATATTTCCCATATTCAACTCGACTTCGCTTCAAACAAAAATAAAATGGACTTCACAAACCCCTAATTATAAAAAAAAATCATCCCCCCTCCCCTCTCTAAGTTTTCACGGTTAAAAATGTTTTTGCCATCAAACTTTTTAATCGTACACTTGTTGCTACAAATGTATTACACTGTTTAGCGATAACATTTTGTAACTGCATGAAAAATTGTAATACCACATTAAATAATAACAAATTTATTGATGTTTTGAGAAGCGAGGTTTCTATAAATGGAATACATACTTCTGTCAGCAAAGAGAACGTTACTTGGACAATTATCCGTACAAGTAATTAAGTATGCCCAACGTTATATCCAGTGTTCTACAGAAACCATGATTGTCTACATTGATCTGATTTTTTCACCATTGTTACAGTTCAGTGACCTGCCCATTGATAAATAACTCAATTTAATTGCCAGCAGAATACAGGATTGTTAATTTAGTAAATATATTATACAAGTCTTTGTCAAAATTTATGTAAACACATTATTTAACCCTTTTTTTATGTTGCAATTAAATAAATATTGTATTTTCCAAATGTAATAAACAATACTAGGGGTGTGAGAAACTTCAACTTAGCTTTGAAAGTTAAATTCAGGATATGACAGTTATGAAGTTTTGCCAGTTAAATTAACATTTATGTTCAAATTTGTCATTTTTTAAAAATTTATTTACATTAAAAATTAATGTTCATATGATAGAAATCTAAAATAATTAAAATACATGTGATACTAACTTATTTGATCATTTCTTGATTAAATATAATATTAATTTTGCAATTTAGCATTCTTTTAATATTCAAATTTCAATATAGCTTTGGGAATATTCCATATTATTTGATTTGACTTCACTTTTAATAAAAAAAAAGTGTACTTGGTGCACACCTTTACAATACAATATACATATCTATAAAGTTTGGTACGGATACCAACAACACAACTTGTAATTGATATCTAATTAATAATACATGCATAGCTGATTTTGTCATGTCTCTTTATAAAATCTCAAATTGACTAGTTTCGGTGACTTCACATCGCTGTCTCTAAAGGCTGACTTTTACTCCTGTTAAAACTACGCGCTTCTTGAGGTGGAAGGTAAGCATCCAAATTAGTTTCTAGAACCATCTCACTCTTTGAGCGCATTGGCGCAGGAGCTACAACGTCATCCAAATTAGTCTCGAGTAGCGCCTGACTCTTTGGCCGCAATTTTTCATCGTCAATGTCTGTTTCTAAAAGGTTGTTGCTACCTCTGTAATTGTAAATGTATGGGATAGGAGGGTCAGGAGGCAGAAGAGGGTATTCCCCGTTTGAATGATTGAAACTGTCATCCAAAGGGGGAGGGGGTGGTTCCGGATAATCCGACATAAGGTACTTTTTAGGGTTGTGGTAATCATAACCATTTTTCATATCCAGAGTAGAGCCCGTCATCGCTAAGCTAGCGTCCAACGGGAGCGTAGAAGAATTAGTTAAATAGTCCACAGGTTCTGATGCTCTGTCGTCATACTCGGAGGGGTGCCAATCGTCACGTGAGGCTAACGTTGACGTGTCTCTGAATCCTGCGTTCTTGTACGCAAGGCGGAAGTCTGGATTGGTGGTGTCCTCACTAGGGGGAAAATCAGTGGCGTAGGTGAAAGTTGTGGCGGAGGAAGCATTGGGATTGTGAGCTTCGTAGATGTCGTAGCTGCGGTTGTCCTCCACCGAGGAGTTGAATTGAGATTTGTCCATGGAGTCGATGCTTCCATTCATTTTCTTGTAGTCTGAGCCTTTTGTGGTCAGGGAAGGGCTGGAACGTTGACTCTAATGATACACACAAAAAATGAGTCATTATTATTCCTGTGTCCATGCTCTTAAGTTAATTAATACTGAAAATTTGAAAAGAGGATCCAACAGCTATTAAAAAATAAAAATACCACTTAATCTGGAAAGTGATTGATAAAAATAATATGCTCTTACTGGTGGCGGTATCTTGCGCCTCAAGCTAAGCTCGGAAAATCCAGCGTGCGTTGAAATGAGACCAACAGAGCGTACAGAGTGCAGCGACTGACGAATCGAGTTCCTCCTCTCTAATCTTTCAATTTGACGGTGACGTGACTTGCTGTACCAGAAACCAGCTGCCACAGCAACCAGAACTAATGCTGCACCTACAGTCCCAAGCACCGCAACTGTCACAACGTCGTCTCGCCAGCTCAGTGGATCAATCAGCACCTTGGGGTCTGGAATATAATTAAAACCTTGCACTTAAGTCCTTTCGAAAGCAAATTATATTTATAAACATGAGTCGATTTGTTCAAATAAAATGTAACGCTGGCCACATGACTTACCTAAAATATTTTGATAAAATTGTTGGTTATATGTTATTACATATTTTAATATTTAGGCGCGCATATTATACATATGTCATTAAATAAATGATATGATTGTAGAAAATGAAGCAAAAATAATATTAAAACAAACAAACCACATATGCATATTTACAAACACTTAAAATACTTCAATAAAATGTGGCATCAAACTATTAAAGTTCTGGTGATTAAATTGGTTTGTAAGTAAAAAAAATATACCATAAACACTTGATATTAATGTTCTTTTTTTTTTAATTATGCTTATATTTATTTGATGACATTTTAATTTTAGCAATACAATTTTGATAAACAGTCAAACTATTCAAAAGTTTGACTCAAAAAATTGGATTTTGAATTAAATGGCATTGAATCCAAATCTGGGATCCATGTGGGTTTGAAATTTTGAATCTGATACAAATCTTTCAACTATTAAAATTTCCTGTGTTTGTCCTTGATGTAATTCGTTCCTATCTAAGTGCACCATCATTAGTTACCAATTTTCTGTTTCTATCATTTTTTTTTTCTATTTTAGAAAGTTGTGTTTTATGTTTTACACTTTCTCCTTATCACTTTCGATATAACGATGCCCAGGTCGGGGGATTGGGCAAGAATGATCGATTTTCTTTAAGAAAGAATCAGCCATTACTTTCTTAGTGCAGTGGCAGTGGTGCAAAGTGTGAACCTAGTTCTTATTCTCATCGTAAAAGCCATATTGTGTTTTGTTACCTTTCATGTTTTTATATCCACATTTCCTATAACTTCTTACATATATATATCAAAATATTAACAGGGTTCTTACAGACACATGAAATATATGTATGAAATTAAGTGCATGGAGCAAAACAATTTGTAATAAATAAAATGATAGAATATTAGGAAAATGGTAGAGCACAAATAAAAGTAAAAACAATAACACATATTTACACACACGCATCAATATTTCGATAACATCTTCCTCAGGAAGTAGTAGTCAAGTGAACAGGATGCTGTCTTCAGTGATGTTATAATAGCATAAAAATATTTATGTGTGTGTAAATATGTGTTAGTGTTTTTACTTTTATTCGTGCTCTACCATTTTCCTAATATTTTATCATTTTATTTATTACCAGACACATGAAACATAAATTTAAGGACTTTTTTTTTTCAAAGACTCTTTAAAGACTAAAACTGTTATTTCTAGTACTGTCCATAAAATAAATTATAAACTGTGCCAAATTTTAGATATATGGAAAACAATAACTTTTCTCAAAATTTAATGAACAGATAGGATTTTAAAAATAGTAATCTAACTTTGTTGTCACTTACTTCACTCTCTTTGGTTTATTGGTTTGTGCAGTCATTCTAGATTCTGTATATTGTAATAAGGCGAGAACAGGAATTTAAACGCTAAGGGTGATGAACTAATAGCTATCAGCAGACATCTTAGTGCAAAACTTTAACTACAAGGTATTAAAGTGTTAATAGGCAGTCAAAAATCTTAAAATAATTATTACAAATGACTGGTTGAAAGCAACTGATAAAAAAATGGCAAATACAGATGAATTAAGATTTTTAAGTATAGTAAATTTAAAAAAACCATCGTTTTTCATCGACAGTAATGCTAATGTGTTTGTAAGAGAAGTTAGCACTGTTTCCCCTTACCCCTATAGAGATCCCATCCCATGAGCACGACTATCTCTGAGCTGATGACGCAACAACAAATAAAACTAAAGAAGTGAGAAGAACAGTGGAGAGTAAAGCAAAGAGCAGACAACAGCACACGCTTGATCAAATAGGATGCACTAAATATTTCAGGACCCAGTGCATCTTAAATCATGGTCTTTACCACCATTCTTCACAACCATTTCAAAAATAAATAGTGAAACCTAAAAATTCCAGGACTTTTTAAGGCCCAGAGCAATTTAAGGACTTTTCCAGGCCTTGAACAGACACACATTAAATTTCATCTTTCAAGAACTGTATAAACCTTGTATTAAGATTCAGAATTTCTAATCTAACATGAATCTTTACAAGATTCAGATTTAAATTATTAATCTCAAAGCGTTCACACATGCCCTCTGCCACTTAGGAAACATTTTGATAAAGATGACTTTCATTCACGTAACAGCATTGCAACCAAATCTAGAAGTTTAGTGTTTCTTGCACTGAACTGACCTATCTCACAGAGAAAAGGGTTGAGTCTGAGGCAGTGATCAACCTCAACGGTCTGGTAAGCAAACACCGTACAGCGGTTGATGAGGTCGAGGTGCTGAACCCATACTCGGTCGTAGTATTGAAAGCCTTGCTGTTGCTTGCGCAGAAAGTGGTACAAGGTCAAGTAGTTGCTCATCACGTACGGCATGGAGGCGTTCACAGACTGGAAAACCACACAATTTTGTGTTAGTTGTCTTACATGTTCATATTTTTGTTCTATCAAATATCTCGAACATTTAATGATATTTAAAAGTCAAGGATTCGAGAAAATATCTGTTTTAAGATTCAAAATATTTTAGAAAAAGTTTTTTATCAAAATTTTGGGATGAAATTTATTAAAGAGTCTTAATACATCTTATCGATGGTTCATTTTCAACATACCGTAATTTTAGAACATTAATAACCAAACCTCAATGATTAATTTAACACCTAAACTGAATGTTTGAATTTGATAATCTAGGAGCCCAGATTTTTATGTAATTACATATTTTAATCTTGTCAGAAATGTGAAAAATCAACTTTCGGTGAATAAGTTAAGTTTGGAACTGTATTTTCAGTTTTAATTTGATGTATTTTTACATATTTGACTGAATTCTAATTATTTTTGAAAATATTACATAAAATTATTTATTTTGGGTGTTTTTCTAATCATGGTGTTACTTTTATGTCTTTATCGAAAAAACAACACACTTTTAAACAATTTGTCACTAATTTTCAGGCAGGGTCTTTTGTAAAGCAAACAAGACCAACGATGTCCATACGTGTAAGTGTAATATTAATACCAGTTAGTATGTCTAGATTATACATGTAACTTGGGACCAGAAAAATTTATTCTAGGAAAGTGACTTTAAGAAATCTGGGGTGGTTTTACACACACTTTTTTTTTCATAGAGAGTTGGCAACAATGGAGGTTTCATTGAAAGTTTGTAGTGTTTTGTAAGATTTCTACAATCAGCTATATATTGCCATTTATTTGTCGTACAGGTATTTAAGTAATTTGAAATGTAAGTGGTGTAAAACAAATTAATATAGCTATACAACTCATTAAAAAAGTAATTGTACGTGTGTATGTTTAGAAAAGTGTTTTTTTCTATTACTTCCTGCAGTAAAAGGAGGATATAAGGACAAGGCCTAAACTCCTACACACTAGATAAAACTGTACTGACTATGGCTTCAACATAAAAAACTTATAATATCATAACAATATATGGGAAATATATCATTTTGATATTATACTTTTTTATTATTTAGGACTAATATTAGTAGTTTGGATTGACAAATTTATTTAAATATAAATACACAATGCCAAAGAAGCTTCTCATGAAGTCATCTTGTAGTGTCTTATCATCGCTACAACGTTTCGTTCTTAAAAGACAGTAAAAAATTACTCCAAATAATTAAATAATGTAATGATATCATAAACTAATCATGGGCCATTTCACTGACTATCTCCCACATCCAGCGACCTGTGATTGTGTACATGTGATCACGACTGAATGCGCGAGTTAACTGACCTGGCCACCATTAGGTTGTCACTAAGGCCGCTAGGAATAATGTAAGGCGTTTCCGACTCTGAATTGTTCCACATAGCCTAGATGCCTGTTCTAGGGTATTCTATGACCGTATCATCACATATTCCCCTTCCACCAACTACCGACCTTTCTCCTTGTTTCTGTCTCGTATGTAACCCCTACCTCCCCCCTCAATGAGGAAATCTATCGAATAAATACCACCAGGAAATCAAAGAAAACTTCATTCTTGGTTGTGTATTCTTAGTGGACGCTTCTTGCCCAATTAAAATATAAGAACAAATTTTTTTTTCGGCTTTTATAAATGTAAATTCCTTTTTGTCTTAGTTGTTAATGTTGATTTTCTTTGATTGAAGAATTATTATTATTATTATTACTAATAATAATAATAATAATAATAATAATAATTTAAAGTTAATAATGTACAGGTTGAGGACTTATATATTTGATTCGTATTTTTGTAAAAATTATCATCGACTTCAAAGAAGGATCTTAAATCCTGTTTAAAGTAATCATCTGCCATTTTGTCTCGTTAATTTATGTATGACATTCTGATATGACTATATTAAAGTTAGGGATAGTTTTAAATATGTTAATTATGTCTTCTTGCAAGATGAATTATGCCTCTATGGCATTATTGCAGGTCTATTACCTTTTGTAAATATATTTATCTAATATCCTTTTGACTGATCGCCATTGCTCATTTATGTGGTTGTACTTAATTTCAGATAGTATGGCATTGTTGTAGAAATATAACAATTTGTTGGATAAAGTAAGATAGCTAGTGTAATTTAATCTTGATTAAACCCTGTTAGTACGACATTGTTGACCTAGAATGGTAACTTGGAAGTTAAACACTGATGCAAACTTTTAGTTTAGAGTTGAACTATGCTGAGGTAATATCCCCTTTTGAGAAAATTGCTGCTAATTCAAAATTAATACTTTTTTATATATATATATATATATAAGTATTAGTTAGTATCAATATAATGCTTATATATATAGATATATCATTATATTGATAACACAAACTTTGAACTTTATCTATGGTGTTAAACTTTTTAAAGATATTCTAAAAAATAAATAAACATTTGCAGTGTATTATCTTGTATTGTAAAATATTTTCTTTTCTATAAATGAGTTGTTATAAATATTTTCATAAAACTTTATATAATTCCTGAACTAACTGATGTAAATAACTACCATATTTTTTATATTCCATATTATTAGATGCTATAAATAAACATATTTATATATTTAAATACTGGTTTGCTGACTTTCTCAATTATATTAATTTTCCTTCCTTAGGGTTGATAAGTACTCATTTTCTACACTTTCAAATTTATATCTGGTAACTTACTAATGAATATACTCTAGCCATGTCATTGAGTCCGAGTCAGACCGTAGAAAAATAGAGAAGTCGGAGTCGAAGGTTTGGCGTACCTACTTCACAACCTTGGTCCAAACAACGGACCACCATATAACTGCCAATTCACTACCCTGGGGGACTGATTGCCAAGTGATGACTCACCCTACAGAACACCCTGGCGTCTTCAAAGGTCATGGGCGCCCCAATGTATATGTAGCAAGTGTCGCCAACCTGGATCCATCCCGGTGGGCATTTGCCGCTCAGTATACTTTGGTTGTTCATGTAGAAGGGCTGATAGTCCACTTCCAGCAACTCCGGGCTGTCGAACCTGTCCCTGATTCGACCTGTCACCGCCAGAGTCTCGTTGTATCCCCACCAGTTGTGTTTGGCGTCAATGCGTGACTTCCAAACCTCTTGTGTGCTAGTCATTGCAATAACAAACTCACATCAGAAGCATGTTTCCTTACATCTAGGGGTGTGTGAAGCTTGTAATTTTCTTTGAAAACAATCTCTCTTTCGACATTGCTCAGAAATAAAATTCTGGCTTCAATAATTACGAAGCTTTGCCAATGAAAATAGCGACAGCTGAAATACATTTTGAGCTCTTATGTATATCGCAAATTGTTATTCTTATGGAACAATATGAAGTAAATGAATTTAATGCTGTGGTAATAGCACAGAAAAAATAAATAAAAATAAAGTGCAACAAAACCTTTTCAAAATGATTTTAGCTAATATAGTTAATTAAATAAGCACAATTTGATACTTTTCAAATGTAAAATACTTAAACTAAGTGTTGTATATTATAAAATGTATATGTTGTATATTTGAATAGAGTAGTCGATGTTGTATATTATAAAATGTATATGTTGTATATTTGACTGTGTTGTAGACTTCAAGTCCATCTTCACCAATCAAATTCAGTAGAATGGCTATTTTAGTAGTTTCTTCGGCTTTCGTTTTTCCTATCGCTTCTATAAACGGCTTCAGCTTCAAGAATATTTCATATGTTCTATTCGAGTTTGCTTCGAATTGAAACAGTGAACTTCACACATCCCTACTACATCAATTTTAGGGATGGGATTTGAATCCTTAGATACTTAAATATATTCCAGATTCAAGAAAATGTCAGATTCAACATTAAAAATAAAATTATATATATTTTTTTTACTTCTGCAATGGAACATTTTGCTTAGCCTTAATATTGCTTACTGGTAGTTCAGCCCCACAAAATTAAATAACAAACTTAACCATATTCCCGAACACTAATTTATTTAATACTGAATGCAATTTAGCAAAACAAGTTAACATTTAGTTGATATTTCTATTAAGTACTTATTTCCTCTGATGTTCATAATTTTTTTCCACGATTCAGATTCAAATGCAAAACGATGATTTGGATTCGCAAAATAGTGGATTCAACCATCTCAAATCAACATATTCACAATCTTTCCAAAAGTAATTGGTAGATAGAATTTTCTCGATTAAAGATGCTTGGGCCAGTAATTTTTTATATCACAAAATAATTATTCTGAGAATAATAATCATCATCATCATCGTTTCCAGCCTGTGGTCAGTTCAGTCTAGTAAAAATGCCCCCTCTTCCTCTATTCTTTTACCATTCAACCTCCTTTAATCCTTCCATTCTTCTCCTCTCACTTTCACACTTTCTATTATCTGCTCCCCCCATCTCTTTCTTGGTCTCACATTCTAAGATATTAATATTTAATGTTTTAAAAAGTCAATAACTATTCATAAGCCTGATTAATTCTACTTTTGCACTAATTTGGTAGAACTTTTACTATTTTACTCCATATAAACAATCTTGTTAATTGATGTAAGGTTGTCTATAAAAGCTAATAAATATAAATTGCAGTTGTTTTAGTTGTTGTGACATAGCACACTACTGTCCCAAGCTCTTCAATTATTGAATGTTATTACTAACTTTCAAATCATTTACAGTGTTTGATAAAATCTATGAAAAAGTGTGTATGATTTGAGATTCATAAAAATCCCAAAAAAGTATATCAAATACAATTACGAAGATCTTGACTTCAAATAACAATTTTAAGCAATTGGTAAAAGGAATTATATAGACTTGTGTAGTCTAGTGAATAACAAACCACAAAAAAAGGATAAAATTGTATTAATATAATTAATTTATTATAAAAAATGTGTTCTCTCTGTTATTTATGACATAATAGATATAAAAAACAAACTATAATTATTACTGTATGATAAAAGTATCCATTGCACTTTAAAAACCGCTTACCTATTGAAACCAGCCCTGTGAAACCAAGCAGCCACACCAACCAATGGAAAAGAAACCGAATTAAAAAACATGCAAAATTTAATTTTTTTCTAAAAGTACAGTAAAGGCCACTTTTTACAAAGGTCGATAAATCTAGTGAATTGAAACATTCAACCTGTAATCCAACCCCCAGTGTGTTCAAAGACCAAGAGGTGCGACACTTATTCTGAACAAGATGGTCACTTCTCACCATATGATGTTTAATATTAAACATTTAAATATACAAGCTCGTCATTTATCATGTCTTTAGAACCTTAATTTAGTTATGTTTTGTTGGTGGTGAGAAATGGATTGCAGTCAGAAGAATCAAAAAATCTAAAATATTTTATCAGAACTTTATTAAGAGAGTGTGGGATCCTTAAATTGCTCTCTATATAAGTGATAGGTTCTAAATAATATGTACAGTAGCATAGTTAATAAGCAATATAAATATATATTCATCATCATCAATAACTGTTTTCAGCCTGTGGCCGGGTCAGTTTAGTAAAATGCCTCAATCTTACTCTATCTGCTTACACCATTTTTCCGCCTTTAATTTGGTCCATTCTTATCCTCTCACTTGAGCTTTGTTATCTGCTCCTCCCATATTTTCTTGGCCTCCCTTGCGGTCTTTTCCCTTCATACTTCATTTCCATCATTTTCTTTGGCATTCTATCCTTCTCTTTATATTATTGAGTGTACTTTGTCCATAATTTGTATTTAAATTAATAATGGTTTTATACATGCAGAAGTACAGGAAAGAGGTATAAGAAAATTGAAGGTGTAATCTATGGGTGAGTTTTTGCAATTGAATTGGTGTGAATTGTGTAACTCTTTTCATTGAACAAGCCATGTTATGATTGTCCTACTATGTGTTTCTATAACTCTTTCCTGTAGCTTCTTCTATACATACATTCCTAACAGGGGATTAAGCCTTTACAAATGAAAATGAACCACAACCCTAAATCTCAAACCAAGACCCAATTAATTATTTGGAAAGAAGCAGCTAAATTATTTTTTTATAAAGGAAATGTTCAAAACTACACAAGAGAGAAAGAGAATAAACTATTGTTTATAGATATGATGTGGAGATGAAAAAAATTACTAGCTCTCATAGGAAAAGAATGTTTCTAAAAGCCATCTTCCAAAGTGATGAATAAACTTTGGCGGCATGCAAGCTACTTACAGAGATCGGTTAACTGTGACCACCTCGTAGTCGTTATCGGGGTTAAACAGGACATTATCGACATAATGTTGACCAGCCGTCCCAGCAATGATGGTTCCTCGGGAGAGTCTGTCCAACGCAAAGTTCCTGAAACACAAATCGTGTATTAAGGAGTCATAAAAACTAAACACTCAAATAGATTCTGTTGAAAATTACTGAAATGTGTTGGGTTTAGAGGAAAAAAACAGAAAAAAAACAACTCCATCGCATGAGCCTGAAAGCGAGCTATATCAACCAAGTGGCCACAGCTGCTAGTGATGATGGCGCTAACATTTGCGAATAGAGGGTATTGTGTGGTCAGCACAACGGGCCTTCCAGTCATTAATCTCGGTTTTATAGACAGAAGCTATTATTTATTTAAGTAGTTCCTCATTTGACCTCACAGGGCTGTGTTTGAATCTGTTTCAAAGAAAAATTGTGGAAGTGCTGGGAATCGAACCCGGGGCCTCTGAATCTCTAGCCAGGGACTGTGACCACTAGAGCACAGAGGCAGCGATCACTAACAAGGAAGTCAGGACTTGACTCTAGCCCTGGTGTTCTGAGGGTGGTTTAACCTAAATGGTTTCTCACTCCCTCTAGGCAAATGCAGGTACACTCCTCTAAACTTATATCTTCCTCATCTTTAAATTACCCTACTTAATATGGTATATGCGAATAATCTGAATCATCAGTAAGACGATGACGGGGCAGGAAAACAACTATACAAGCACCTCGGTGAGGTAAGTTTATGTAAATACAATCAATGTAGCAAACAACTCACTTGTAGAAGCCATTATGTGATGTTGTCTGGTAAATGGGAAGTCGAACTTTCTCAAACCCAGACACCTCCAAAATAAATTGGCCGCGGTTATCGTGAACATAGTTATAAGTGAAGTTCGACACCACCTGTAACATTGTGCGATACATTAAAATTTCATCATCATCATCAATTTTTTCTAACCTACCACCGGGTTAGTCTAGTAAAATGCCTCCCTATCCTTCCACCATTCTTACTCCTTTAATAATATCCATTCATCTCCTCTCACTTGCATACTTTCTGTTAACTGCTCCTATTTCTTTCTTGGTCTCCCTTGAGGCCTTTTCCCTACATACTTCATCTCCATCATTCTCTTTGGTATTCTCTCCTTTTCCATCCTCATTGAATGACCATAAATTATCGTTTATTTACCATAAATAGTATTCGGGGAAGATATAATGAAAGCCATGATGTTTGTTATTATTATTATTATTATTATTATTATTATTATTATTACCGCGTCTTACTAGCCGTTCGGGTTATACGCACTTACGCTAATGTGTAATGGTAGGGTGATTGTGAGATGAAATGAAGGACCTACAGTTTAACGTGGAATCCGAACCA
>CABFOV010002077.1:0-26852 GCA_902141375.1 Timema poppense | reverse complement strand
GGGAGAGGAAGGCACACTCTAAATAGCTTTCATGGGTATCCTGTTAATACCTCCCAGTTGTTAAATTTGTTGTTAAATTATGTTGGGCTGAGCAAACAATAAAACCAATTCTGAACCAAAATTTGAAAAGAAAACCCCCTTTTTTTTTTAAAACTCAAATATAAATTCTGAATATCCCCAAGATTAAAAAGTCCTGTTCCATTTTGTTTGGTTCAACTCTGACTCAATGACCACTAAGCCTAAGACTAAATTGTTGAAGTGGGTTCTAATCACCTGTTGAAAAGCAGACGCGCATGCTCTATGGGGGATACCAGGGTAATGCCATGAGAAGCGCAGTATGTAATGTTGACGTTTGTAATAGACGGGGACTTGGCGATGCTCAGTATAGCGGAAGACTTCTCATTATGTAGGATCCCTGCGCCTGTCATGTTCACATATTCCATGAGGGAATCGGCCCGGCGAGCAGTCTGATGAGTAACCACATCATGAATACGGTTCTCGTAAAGATTCTGCTCAAACTCGCCATTTGCAAACCTTAGAAATTGGAAAAAATCACATCAGTATTAATATCAATGTTTTTTTTTCATTTGGCAAACTATTTTGGAAAATTATAGGGATGTGTGAAGTTTACTTTTTCAATTCAAAGAGAACACAAACCAAATTATATATAATACACTAATCTCAAAGTTGAAGAAGTTAAATCATTTTTGTTAGTTTAAAAAAAAATATTACTCCTTTTTCAGGTTACACGCCTATATACTAATTAAACTAGTGGGTTAGGGCTGGGAAAGTGTACACGCCTTTGCGTGGAGAGAGAGTGGGAAATCATTTAGAAAACAAAACCTCAGTACACTCGACCGGGATCGAACCATGATCTCCCCGTCATTGACAGTCTAGTCTATTGTTAGAGTAGCACTTAAACCATACGTTCACTAAAGCTTTTTTTTTGTTAATTACTTATGCTTGAAAAAAAGTTATATTGAGGCAATTTATATAACTTTATGCATTAAAATTACTTAATAATGGTTTAATTGCACAATTGTTTGTACTATTTCATTATAATCTGATTTAAATTTCACTACTCATATTACCTTATTCCTCCCCAGTAGTCGAAAGGGTGATCCAGGTTTGTGTTCCCGCAGTGGATAAACACAAAATTACTATTCCAAGAACATTCGTGTCTGTGCCCGTAGCGCTGTCCGTTCAGACGAATCTCGCACTCTTCAAACTTTAGCTCATCCCCTAGATAAAACAAAACTAATTACAATACACATACAGTTGGGAGTGAGCTTATATATGAAAGAGGAAGAGAGACAGGTATGTCTGAGGTACACAACCTCCTTGGTTGTTGGGGCTGGCTCAGCAGGGTGTGTGACATTATCGGGTGACCACAACCTCCAACTTTATATCCCACTGTTAATTATTATCAATTCCTTTAATTCCCGATGAAAAGCAACATAGCTTCGCTACTCTGGCTATTTGTTGTTGCAGTTTCATCCCAGTTTTTGATTGAGGATAACTCAGCATAGTATTTATTTTATTTAAAAAACTTTGTTACTAGGAAACCTTTGTGTAATAACGGCAAGACCTACACACTTACTAGAAAACTTTGGGCTTCAAAGTTCACAGTTAAAAACACAACAGAACACAAAGTTACAAAATTTTCGGGGTCGATCAGTCCTCCAACCAAATGGTATTTTACTTTCTTCTGCTGAAGAAGGGGATTGATGTACCTTGAAAATTTCATAATTTTGTGTTCTGTTGTATTTTTAATTGTAAACGTTGAGGTCTACAGTTTTCTGGTATGTATGTAACTCTTGTTGTTTTATCCTCTTTTCACTGTTCTATTAACGCATTAAACAAAAGTTTTGTATTTTCACATGTTTATCGGGGAAACATATATTTGGATGCTGTATTAATATATTAATCTCAATTATAAAAAATAGTCATCATTATCATCATCAAAAACTGTTTCCTGCCTGTAGCCAGGTCATTTTAATAACTTCACTTGCACACTTTTTGTTATCTGCTCCTCCCATGTCTTTATCGGTCTCCCTTGCTGTATTTTTCCTACATACTTCATCTCCATCATTCTCTTTGGTACTCTCTCCTTTTCTATCCTCATTAGATGAACTACCATATTAGTCTTGCTTCCTCTACTATCTTATGTACTTCCTGTACCGCTACCCTTCCCCGGATAACTTCATTCCTATTATTGATTCTCCTCATGACAGCTAACACGTTCCTCACAAATTTCATTCCCATGGCCTCCACTTTCCTAGTCTCTCTTACATTCACTGTCCATACTTCTTCTGCATACGTGACAATGGGTACAAAGTACACCCTATATCAAACACTTCCTTGTACTTCAAGGGCACTTCTCTTTTCCAAAGCAGGTCTCTTACTTACCTATAGAACAACTTTCCTGCTGCCCTCTTCTTATTAGATCCTTTCTATTCTACTCCTCCTCACCTCAATCACACTTCCAAGATATTTGACAGGCCTTAACTCCTTCCTTGTCATTACCATCACTTCACACTTTACCGTGCTAAATTTCATTTCACAATCTTTCACTGGAATGAATTTTGTAATGGGGTGAACTGGATAGAACAAATTCAAGAAAGGGCTAGGTGGCATACTTCTTTTTTTAAGTGTGGCAATTAACTTTTGAGTTGGGTTGAGTTAGGTTGAGGATGTTGGTGTACATGATATAGTAGAGGGAGCAAGGATCAGATTTTATGATAATGTAATGAGAATGGAAAAGGAAAGAACCCCAAGGAGAATGATGGAGACGAAGTATATAGGGAAAAGTCCACAAGAGAGACCAAGAAAGAGATGGGGAAGAGAAGATAACAGATAGAGTACAAGTGAGAGAAGAAGAATGGATGAAAGTAGGAGAGGAAGAATATTAAAAGGAAAGACAAAATGGAGGAATTTTATTAAGCTGAGCCAACCCCAGACTGGAAACAGTTGACATTGATAATTATGATGATGAACGATAAAAAAGAGCCAAAAGAAAGGAGGTCGCTCTAACCTTTGCATTGAAGTGGTTCCGGCCAGGACCACACTCTGGTCAGATGGTTCGGATGAAACTCCACCCGGAGGCCAAAGTCAAAGTACACGTTGAGAGCTTCAAAGCCCAACTCCCGGCAAACCACCTGAGCATTTCGTTCGGTGAAGCGCTCATCACATATGGGCACCCACTGCAGGGTGGTGCGGTTGAAATATTCCAGAAACCCCTCGTTATTGGCAAGAGCACCTATGGTGTTCAGTTAACAGAGATAAAAATTAATAAAGATAGGTAAAAAAAAAAAGACAATCTTAGCATTATGCATTAAGGCAGAAGCTTATAATAAAATGTGCATATTAAGTAGGAATCTACTTAGAGCATATTCGAGAGAAAAGAACTAACTTTGTAATGAGCTGAAGCTAATAATATCTTATTTTAGGCAAACAAACCTAGCTCATGGTTGTCAGAAACGTTAGTGCAGTTTCTGCCTGTACACAATCTGATCGAGTCGGTGATGGACGATACCGCGGCGCGTTTCACTATGCGGTTATCTTCCATGTTTGACTTTGTCGCCAGAGGTTTCATGATAATCTCCTGACCTCTACGGCCCTGGGCTTTCAGGGCTCCAAGGACCAAGATGCCAACATTGGGGGCAAACTCCATCACCACACCTGGGGCAATAGATAGTGTCACCTAAAAAAAAGAGGAAAAATTGCAACAAAGAGATATTTTAAATTGATTTTTTTTTAAAGCAGCCAACAAATAAACTAACTATTTAAACAATCTTAGAAGAATGGTAAAATTAGCCTAATGGCTGGAATGAGGAGAAATGGATAGATAAGAGGGCTGGAATTTGAACCCCAACCTCCATGCCATCAGCCAAACAGACTATATGAGCCTAAAATTTAGTTCAAGTGCCTACTGATAGGACCCATACCTCAGGCATAACAGTGATATCTGCTTGAATAATGTACGGTCGATCCCGTTCATACAAAGTGAGCGGTTGCTGAAGACGTCCTCCAAGGTTGTCCAGGTCTATGGGCGAGGGCTGCTCAAACGACACAGAGAAAGAGGCATCGAAATCATCCTCTGTCAAGTATGGCCTGAAAACACAAATGTGATAGTCATTAGCGTAGTTGTGCGTAGGTTTTGGAAAATATAAAACTAATTACAACAGCAAACATTCTAGATGCCTATCAGACTATTTATTTGTTTTATAAACATTAATTTTAAAATATAATTTTAATCATTTGCTCATTACTTGTTCAATCTCTGAACTCAGGGCCGCGTCTAAGGGAACAATTGCCCTGGCTCTCACATTCCAGAAGGCCACATTTCCCACAAAAAAAATACGGTATTAAATTCAATTACATTTATTATTATAAATTTTGCATCTAATAGTGTACAGATAATTAACAGCAATAAGTATTTGCTTAGTGAGAGTATTCCATTCCAGATTCCGGAAACCCGAACTTTATGTAACTTAAGATTTACGTTATTCTGGTAATGTGCTGCAGTACAGTAGAATACGCTACCATTGTACAACCGCTGTCAGTCGACAGACAACCAACAGTGCAATGGTACAAAGAGGAATTTACATTTGTTAACTTAATTTGTTTGCAATAAAGTAAAGTTATTTAATGGGTTGATCAATATTACATAACAAATGAGAAATTATTAAGTAACATAAGTACCGAGTACATATCAATATATTATAACGGCTTGATGCTAAAACTGAAAATCTGCATACAAAGAGGGCTCTCAGATTTTTTTTTTGCCCCGGGCCTCTCATTTTCTTAAAACGGCCCTGTCTGAACTGTATATAGATCTATATTATTAAAGATTTTAAAATAGCTTTGTAATATTTTGTTTAGCTTATTTTTATTTTATGTGATTCTTTATTTATGTTAATTTTATGTATGAAAAAAAGTTCACGGAGCAAAAACAATTGGTAATAAATAAAATAATAGAATATTAGTAAAATAGTAGAGCACAAATAAAAGTAAAAACACTAACACATATTTACACACACATCAATATTTTGATGCTATTATAACATCTTCCCCAGGAATTAGTAGTTGAAGCTAATTTTGTATTTAATTTGTGTTTATCATAATTTTGGTGGGTGACCCATCGTTTTTGAAGGTTCCCCTCCGTTTTGGGAGGTGGAAGAGAAAGAAAGGGATAGTTTTGTTTTTTTTAGACCAGAGTGAATCCAGTTGTCACAATGTTGTGTTTGGGTTGTGTGTATTGGCCAAAATGATCTTGAAAAAAGTACTCTCTGGGTAGTTTTCTTTTAGTGTATTGAGTGTCGCACGCTATTTTATAACCTTTTATTAGTGCTAGTTCAATAAGTGTCATCGAAATTACTTCCTTTTCCTCCTTTCCTTCCTACTCTAACCAACACCATGTAAAGGTAGGGTAGGCCTCGTCGTCGTTGGCAAATTACTAATATGTAAAGGTAGGCTACTCATCTCACAACACAATTTTTGCATACAGTCCACTTTCCGTGTTTTCAAATTTGTTTTATTGTTTGTTGCCTGGGACCAATATTCCATTACTACTGTTGTTTTAAACATGTATTTTAAAATATAAAAACATTAACATGAGTTGTCAAATATCAAGAATCTAAAATATAAAAAGTAATGGTCCAAATTTCAAAACAATTTCTTCTTTTGAACATGCAAGATTAAACACACTTTTTTTGTTGTTGTAAAAGGTGGGTTTGATTTAAAAAAACAAATAAACAAAATTTATTTGAAATGAACATAAATATGTAATAATTTTTTCAAACAATAGGTACAAGTAGGGGAAAAGGAGAGCAGGGAATATTATTTGTTCAAATATATTTAATATAAAAGATATATAGATGTTGAAAACTTAATATTATCCTAACTCACCTAAATTCAGCCATAGCATGGTTGTTCCAGTCGTCAAAATCAAATATTCTTTTTTTGATCTCTGTAATATCAGCCGATCCCCACCAGTTCTCCTTTACATCCACAGCGTTGTTGATCTTCGCTGTGCGGACACCCGCAACAAGTTCATAGTCCAACACGTTGTTGCCGAACCTGTTCCGATTCACGCTGACCTTCTGAATGCCGTTAAAGCCGAGGACAAATGTTGGGGTGGCGGATACCTATAACCCGAGAAGAGTTATTATTGTCACATTGTAAAATATTTTGTTTGTGTATAACGTTTTATAGAATATTAACCAAATTAGATAATAGGGGTTTGTAAAATCCACTGTGCAATTCAAATTAAAATTAAATTGAATAATCTGAAATATTTCCAGAGTCAAACTATGAAGTAACTTATTAAATAGGGCTCTAGTATAGTCGGTCAAGGTAAGAGTGCTAAATTTCAGGGTAAACAAAAAGTACCATATATATCAGCACAAAATGACAAAAAATTTAACATAATAATATGTAATAAATAAATATGATGAAATCCTAGAAAAATAAAGCACATATTAAAGTAAAAACACTAACACCTATTAACACACACTTTAGTATTTCGATGCTTTAATTGTATCTTATTCAGGAAGCGGTAGTAATAGACAAATATTTGTTAGTATTTTTACTTTTATTTCTATTATATTTATTTATTTACATATTATAATTTGCTTTATGTGGTTTATTTCAGTTTTTTTAAAAAGGGAATATAAATATGTATTGGCAAAGCTTTGTAATTGTTGAGTCTGGAATTTTTCTTTTGAATCTCACCCAGCCCTGTTATTCAATTATTTATTTTTCACTTATTTATTAGTTTATGAAAAAGAAAACCATCCATTGAAATAAAATCAAAGCCTTATTGTACATTAATGCAACCATCATGAAAATAACAGGTTTTTTTTACTTCCTTCCCCTGGTCGCTACTTTGCTCATCCTTACTCTCATTTTTTCCCTCTATCCTAAGAGAAAGAGGGAAATTAAATACCTTTGAACATAAAACTCCCGACGTACCTGTAGGAAGCCCCTATTGAAGGACGGCAACCCAAAGCGGTTATTCTTGACAATGTTGTACATGAACTTAGCAAAGACCACGCCGAGTATCTCCGACTGACTGTCCGCCCGAAACTCCACCATGAACTTGCCGAGGTTGTTCTCCATGCGGTTGTTGTCTATCCTCATCTTTTTTTCCATCCCTCGAATGGACATCAGACCCGTTTTACACTGATTGGCATCAAACACATTGCTCGTCAGGTTCACCTGGTAAAAAAAAAAGGTCAATGGATTATTGAAGATTTTGTTTTAGGATTGTGCGAGTGGGCATTTTTCACTTCCAAATCTAGTTCAAATCGAGTTTGAATGAAAACAATGAGTTTTTTTTAGTTCAAGTAATATAGAGCAGTATTTGTACTATAAAGGTTTAAAAAAAAAGGTTTTTTTAAAAAAATATATCCATACATAAACCATAAATCTGACACCTTAGCTCAGTTGTTATAATATTTGTCTACTGAGATAAGAGTCCCGAGTTCGATTCCTGGGATGGCCAAAAAATATATCATTGGTGAAATGTGGGTTTACCCTTTCACAGCGATGAATTAACGGCTGGGGACTGGATGTTGTGCCTGTCTTAGTCTCAAGTTAGATTATAAGACATATGAAGCTACAACAGGCCTAGCCAACCAGTAGTGGAAAATATATAGATTGAATAAAAAAATTGACACAGGCCACAGGCTGTAAACAATAATGGATGTAAAAAAAATTACATAAAAAATTTATACACAAATACTTTGTTAATAATAACTTTTTTTTATTGATGACCACAAAAATTCAGACTTTAAAATAAATTTAATACAGTTCTACACATTAGGTATTTTTAAATCAGACAAAAGGAAATACTGAGGAACTCAATCTGATATTGAATACTAAATAGTATCTTGTAAATGAATGGATTTGATTGAAATGTTCATGAAAAAATAGAGCCCATTGAGTAGGCAAATTTTTCAAGTTTTGTAAAAATCATAAAAGTTCAAATGAGTATGAAAACTCAACTCAAACTCAAATTTTTGGGTACTCACATACCCTTAATTTGTTTTAAAAGAACAGTGGGCTGAATTATTGTTATTCGTTAGCTTTACTTAAGTTTGAGTGGTAAAAATTTTGTGTGTGGATAACATTCTTATCCCTTGACAAACCTAGTTTCTGATAAATACTTGTATTTTAAATGTATTGAGTTATTTTTTTTCTTTAAATGGTGACAAAATAAACATTAAAACACTCAAAGTGAGTGTGAAGCTTGAATGAAAGTCAAACACTTCTCAAATAGCTTTAACCATGGATTACAAAGATGAAAAGAAGTTACCAATGCAAAATGTCCGTCGACGATGAAACTAAACTCTTTATTGTTCCGAAAAGTGTTGTTGGCTAGATAAAGGGAATGCGTGAAGTTCTCGTTGTACTGCCACACGTAGGGGAGAGACACGTCCAACCCTCCTGCTGCGTTACGTTCCAGTGTGGTGGACTGGAGGATCCAATGGAACAGGTTATTGGAGTTTCTCAAGTCCCTGATTAAATCAAACAAAAATGCATATAACATGGCCCATGGCTGATACTGTAAAGCACATGTACTTGTTTTGATATGTTTATAGAGTCGTGATGACCGTTTCCGTTAATTGCTATGAAAAACTAAAGTTTCAATTAACGGCTCAACTTGATCTAGGGGTAAGGTGTCAGACTTCTGTGGGGTCTGGGGTTCAATCCTCGGTCCCAGCACAGATTTATCTGATTACCCAAACCATTCCTTCACCTCTGACAAGACGTGTAGGCCTATTAATAAAAACTTGTGAATGTGGAGAATGCCAGGCCTTTTACGTGGTTCGGATGCCACGTTAAACTGTAGGTCCTCCATTTCATCTCACAATCACCCTACCATTACACATTAGCATACAACCCGAACGAGTAGTTAAGACGTGGTGCTGATGATGATAATAATAATAGTAATAATAATAACAACAACAATAATAATAATAATAATAATAATAACAGTTTAACTTGAAAAATATAGAATCTGTTCCTTACCTACTGAACTGGTAGATCCCCTCACCATTATCTGTGATGAGGGAATCGTTGATCATGAAGGTTATCTCAGTCACGTTGGATACATGGACATCCCAAAATGGAGACTGTATAAAGATGGCTTCCTCACTGTTGTGGGATATGTCGCAGCCAAACAGCCGAATCGATTCATTCGCCTTGCGGAGATAATGATTTCCGAGCTCGTCCAGATACCTGTAGCAGTTTTCAAAGTATTATTAGTTTGCAATTAAGAATCATTGTATATAATTGTTAATTTTGGGTACATATACTATTTGGTCCAACTGCATGTTTTATTCAATATTAAATTTTATTTGCGGTTACTTTTTATTTTATAGATAATAATGTGAAAAAGGGCGATCTCACATTTCTATGAATTTATTACCTGTTGTAATAGGAGGCGTGAATACCGCGTCTGTTTCCTTTTATTCTTGAGTTGGTGACAGTCAACATAGGGACAGGACCCTTCACTATACGATTCTTGACATCTTGCACAGGAGCTAGGTAAGCAACAAAATGCTGACTGTTAAGAGTTTATGATATACTAACACACCGTGCAAAGGAGAAGCAGGATTAAGAATAAAGTCCGCAGGAGAAGCTAAGAAAGAGAAGGGAGGAGTAAATAACAGAAAGTGTTCAAGTGAGAGGAGAAGAATGTAAGAGATTAAAATAAGAAGAGTGGTGGATGGATAGAGGAAAATGGAGGCATTTTATTAAACTGACCTGGCCAGTCGGGAAAAAGTTGATGATGATGATGATTATTCAGGCAAGAGTTGGGCTACAGGTAGTACTTATGATAGGAGAGGAAGCAAGACTAAGATGGTAAAGATATATATTGAACTTTGAGGCCTACATTTTTTCACTTCCTTCCTTCTATATTCCCAATATTCTATGCATGAAATAAAGTGCATGGAGCAAAAACAATTGGTAATAAATAAAATGATAGAATATTAGGAAATAAATAAAATGATAGAATATTAGGAAAATGGTAGAGCACAAATAAAAGTAAGAACACTAACTCTGCACTTTATTTCATACACGTTCAACGACAATGAACTAAACAGTCGTCACTACTACAAACCTGCGACAGTGGAGATAAGAAGTACTGCCCCGCCCAAAGCACCGACACCGCTGTTGTAGTCCAACACTATGGCGAACGAGCCTGTCGTTGTGGGGAACACGACCAAGTCCCGCCTGAGGTTCCACACAGGAGTAGTGTCAGACACGGTCTGACCATCGTGGATTAAGATTTCCTCCGTGCTGCGGTTGTGGATCGGATTTAGGAGCTGAATGCCTAGCACGTAGCCAGGCGTGCACTGTGGATATAGATCAAGGCATTGGGTTTGCTTCTTTGGCCGGGAATAAATAAACAATGTATCAACTCACCAACATTAATTACTATATAAATATTTTCCATACCACCACCGTAAAGCAAATCAAAGCCTTTTTCCAACTTTCCAGTACATGTATAAGTCTAAAAACATACATATACTATCATTTATCAAGTAGCGCAATAGTGCTAGGCTAGGCCGAAAAAAATATATGTGAAAGTAAAAATAAAAAATAAAAATGCTACAATCTTGTATTTCAAACCTACCGAAAAACCCCTTAAGACTAAGCGCGAGCACTTATTGAAAAGTGCCGTATTGGCGGAGTACTCTAAAACAAAACGACTTAAAGTAAGGTACATCTGTATATGAAATAAGCATGTGGTTCCATATAATATATTGCTTTGTGTTTTATATGTGTGTCTTTATATGAAAAAGGAATAATTCTGAAATTTAAAACACCATATAACTGTAGAAGTGTAAAAAGTGTCAGAAGAAATGAAGAGAGAAGTGTGTTTGTTTCTATCTAGGCCTAACCTAACTATCCTTTCAGGATGGCTTCCTTCACTATTAGGTACTTATTTTACATTATTGTACAGTGTTTATACATTTCAAGGCCATTAGGCCATAATTCATTTTATTTTCTCTTACCCTGATGTAAAACCTTCTATCAACAACGTCCGGACCAACTTTTTGTGTGACGAGGTATTTGGTCTCGCCAATGTTGAGATCAATGTTTGTGAAAGTGGCGGGGATGAGTAGGGGACTGTACGGGGCATATGGGGAATTGACCGCGTCAGACGTGGGGGTGAACCACCCCGCCAACTCCCTCTGTTGCTGGCCAGTCAGGGCGGGGTTGTGACGGATACCTGCCAACTTGTTGTTCTCAAGCGTTGCACCTATAAAACAACATGATCAACTTTATGAAAAAAATCATCATCATAATCACCAAATATTTCCAACCAATGGCCGAATCAGTTTGGTAAATTGATTCCCTCTATCTTCCTTGTTCTTCCCAGAGCATTCATGTCAGGTTGAATATTATAAGAGAGCAGTGTGTCCATAGCATATGAGAAGAGTACCAACCCGATATCTTGAGTCCCAGCTGTTTGAAACTGATACCGCTGCCTCGGTTGTAGCTGAACTCGCTATTCTTGACCAAGTTGGCCGCTCCAGCCGAGTACAGATCTGAGTAGAGCACACCAAGACCATCTTGCAAGTTGTTTATAACACGCACATTTTCCAAGGCGTGGCGACACAAGTCCACCTGTAGAGCTGTAACAGTTTCAATGTCAAATATAATACAAGACATCTCTATAAGGAAAACCTCTTTTTGCTTTATGAGGTAATTGTATTATATTTGGAAGAAGGTACAGGAAAGGTGGATATAAACATATAGAAGGGACGAACACACTATGGCTTTTAAAGGAAAAAGACGAACAGAGTTCACAGTTGACATTGCTGCCATTGGACAAAGCGGTAACAATTGCCTCTTAAAGAAAATTGATCATCAGCGCCCAATCCTCCGACCCCCGACCTAGTTCAGGAGCTTGGGAGAATTTGATAGTTTACTGTAATTGAAACTCGCTGACTTTGTTGGAACAAGCTCACAAGCCAGCGAGTAGCTAGTAATCTCGTCTTGTGTAATTGAGCCTTAAAGATCATTGTACTCTTTCTATCAAAAGTTATTTGTTAGGTCCAGAAGAAGAGTGAGAGCTTGAAATATTTAGAGAAGGACGGAGATATATTTTACTCTACCATATTTTATAGTTTGGAATGGAGGAGGAGGGGGGTGGAGTAGCATGCCAAGGTCAATTATTTTTATGAGAGATCAGCTTGTCTGTTGTTAGTGAGCTAGACGGCAGGTTAGATACAGGGGTGTCAAACTAGATAACCTTTAAGGGGTGTCAATTCTAGAGAACATTAATAGGTCTTCAGAGAGAAAATTTAAGAAGCATCAAACCTAAAGAACATTTAAGGGGTTTCAAACCTAGAAGACATTTAAGAAGGTTTCCATCAAAAATGTATTGAAATTACTTATTTGATTTGTACTACTCAATATGTGTTAAAACTTATAGTATTTTATTCAATAAAAAATGTTCTTCGCAAACACTTATGTATAAATTATGTTTTTTCATAGTATTTTATTAATTATACTACATTTAATAACATCCAAGCTTTTACAAGTCTTGCCATATTAGTTTAAAAATCACTAGGTATATTTTAAATCTAAAATTATAAAGCGCAATTTTTATAATTTATTATTCCCATCTCGATCCCGATATTTTCACTCATTTCCTCTTCCGTTGTCGTACCGATATAAAAATGTAGTTCTCGTTCATCCCTAGTTATTTAAATTTATTGGTTATCCTGAAAGCGTTGGCAGAAAAAGTGGCTAAGACTTACCAGGTTTGAAAGCATTGGTCGCATAGTCCAGTAAACCAGCCTTTTCCACCGTTATGTACTGGAGGTTGGATGGTTCTGCCAACACACCAAACCTTACACCGGCCCAAGACGACTCGTAGCACCTCAGACCAACGTCGTTCTCATGCCCACAGGAGTTCTCAAACTGGTTGATCGACTCGGATCGACACTTGGTAATATCAATATCGTCTTCATTGCAGCAGACATTGCTAGAGAATAGAGTACTGTTAGTTATAATTTTATATAGGGCTACAAGGAAGTCTAATCTTTTTGTTCAAAGCAAACCTAAAAGAATTATATAAAGGGACACCGAAATAACGCGAGACGTGTTTTTATGAACTTTTACTTAGCACATTATAATTAATATAAATTTTTTTTTAAAGTTCAATGTAACATTTTTTGAATGTGTTATACACATGTGAATTAAAACAAAATTGAATATTTTCATGAAATTGATTCCTTAACATTTTAGACGTGGATGATGGTCAATGATGTTGACTTTAATGAGAATTAATGATATTCAAACTATACGCATACAGTACTCAGTAGCAGATGACTTTTGCCTTAAATTATCAGTAAAAATAGTATGAAGTGCACTATTATAATCTTCTTCTTAACATTCATTTTAAAATCAAAGATTCCAGTTCAAAAAAAAATATTTCCCTCCATCAAAGGGTATTGGTAAAGAAGAAGTAAGATATGTGTTTGATTTGACTACTCTGACAGTCGAGTTATGACCAAAGACAAATATTTAAACAAATTTAAAAAAAGTTGAAATTTAGCCATAATACCACTTAAATTTTAGTAAATTTTCACTTTTAGGCAAAAAAAAGCATTTATTTGTTCACTTTTAATACCTAAATCCAACTTTTTGTTTAACAAAATCAGAGTTGAGTCGAATCTACTATTTTACTAATCCAAATCTCAAATTCGAATCTCCAATTTACTTTCAAATCTCAAATCTAGAATTCAAATTTTGGAAAAAATTATAAACACAAGAGGAAATATATTTATAGTTTAATAATGGAAAATACAAATTGTAACTAAATATTAATATTCTTTCTTATAATATATTCATTATAACATTCATTTATTCAGTAAACTGTTAAATTACTGGTCTGGGGTCTGGTTGTTGAGTTTTCCCAATAATTATGAAAGGTTCTGAGCCTCCAATAAGCAGTTTTGGAGCTTTATAACAAATTATACATGAACTATTAAAAAAAAATGTTTTTTAAGGAGTTGAGTCTTGAATCGGAAATTTTCTCGAATTCACTTAACGGTTTAAGAATCGCATCTCTTAAAAAAAAATCCAAATAATGTTTATTCTTATAATGAAATGTTTATACCACTAATTAAATACACAACAACCAGCATCAATGGTAGGATGGTCTAACATGTTACTCCTGTGTTAGACTTGATTGTCGATGCCGGGGTAGATCGAGGTTCGAATCCTGGTCGAATCTACTAAGGGCGTTTTTCCCTAAATGGTTTCCCACTTCCTCCACACAAGTGCGAGTGCATTACCTTCCCCATCAATATTTGATTGATGTAATTAATGTCAACTCAAACAGCTACTAATAAGTGGTAGAAAAAAAATAACTATATAAAAAAAAATTGTAAATCACCTCAAAACAACAGGCTCTGTCGTCCCAGCATCAGGGATTTCTGACCTCTGTAGAAACCAATCGTCTGGGTTGAGTACCAGTCCTAGCTGATGACAGACCAAGGCAGCATCTAGTATCGTCCAACCATAGTTGCACACGGTGCCCCAAGTGCTGCCAATACGCACCTATCAAGTACGACACACAGTTAAAAGCAAGAAAGACTAGTCAGTGTTGTTTGTCTAGTAAAGGTGTGGTGCACAACTTTAAAACTTAGTCCTAGCTTCGACTTTGCTTCGGGAAAAATTCCGGCTAAAACAATATTACTAGGAAGATTCGCCAATAAAAATGTTGATTGTTAAAATACTTAATTTATGATTAGTTATTGCCCTCATGAGCTGTTTTATAGATTACAAATTAATATTAATATATAAAAAAGCGAGTACACGCCCTACATTCTCTAAATTCAACCTTCCCCATCCTTAACACATTAGTGTAATTAGTTTGTATGCATTTAACCAAAATGTGTAATGTATGAAGTGCGACAACAAGAATATACCCTAATTGTTCACATTGCAATACTTGAAACTGGGAAATATTATAGTTTTGTATTTGATATGTATGAAATAAAGTGCATTGAGCAAAAACAATTGGTGATAAATAAAATGATAAAATATTAGGGAAATTATATTTTATCATTTTATTTATTACCAATAGTTTTGTATTTGATAATCTTATAACCAGTACTTAAAGCAATGAAGTTATCCGGGAAAGAGTGGGAGTACAGGGAGTCATGAGATAGTAGAGGAAGCAAGACTGAGATGGTATGGGCATGTAAGCCTAATGAGGATGGAGATGGAGAGAATACCAAAGAAAACAATGGAGATAAACTACAGTAGCCCCTTGGCTTCTTTGGTGCTGACTGACAGTTCACAGCTGACTTTTGACAGTCATCATTTAGGTATATACCTAAATTTTGACTGTTAGAAGTTACAGCTGCTAAACACATGTTTTTGTAGATCATATGGTTCGGCGTAGGGATACATAATTTGGTCTGGTAACTTTTCAAAGCCGTCAGCTGTCAGTCAGCACCAAAGAAGCCATGGGGCTACTGTATATAGGAAAAAGTTTGTAAGGGAGAGAAAGAAAGAGATGGGGGAAGGAGCAGCTAAGTAAGTATGTGATTGAGAGGAAAAGAACGGAATGGAGTAAAGGAGGAAGAATATCGGAATATGGAGTCACTTTACTAAAGTGATCAGGCCAAAGGCGGGAAATAGTTGATAGTGATTATGATGACTTACTTGCAGCCTCCCTTCCTGATTGGTTCTCCCTCCGAGCAGTCTGATGGGGACTTTGCTTTCTTCAGGCAATGCCTCGGTGCCGTTCTCTGGAGTTTCTATCCGCTCTTCCTTCATGGTGAGTAGGATATCATTCGGCCCCCCACCCCTTGCTTCCAGCTTACCTGCCACCATCATGCCCACTGATGGAGGGAACCTGCAAGCGACATATTTGACTTTCAAGAAACAATGCTACACAACCTACTGAATGAGGAAATAAAAAAAAACACAAATGAGAGAAAAAGGTAAATAGTAAAGAATGATAGGACACTTAGATAGGAATGAGTAAAAGAAACCAATAACATAAAGGAGAGACATAGGAAATGCACATTGGATGTAAATAGGAAAGGAGAACCTCTTTTCGTTTTTTGAGTCATTTTATATTTGGAAAAAGGTACAAAAAAGGTGGATAGGAACATAAAAAGGGAACGGGCACAATATGGCTTTTAAATTTGTCCATTGGCAGCGGTGTAAAGTGTGAACTGTGTTCTTCTTTTCATTGTAAGGGCCATATTGTGTTTGTCCCCCTTTTATGTGTTTCTATCCACCTTTCCTGTACCTTCTTCCAAATATAAAATAAATTGTAAAATAAAATAAATTCAAATTCCAACTAAGCTTTGAGAATATTTCATATATTATAATTATATTCGATTCTAGTTGGCTTCTAATTGAGAAAGTGGTCTTTGCAAACCCATAATTTATTGTGCCAATATCTGTATACCTGAGTGTGACACCTGACTGAATAGTGAGCTTCCCTCCCGGTCGGATGTTGATGTCCCTCTCGACAATATACTCCCCTGCTCGGAGTGTCTCCACCCCGTCCACCTCTCCCCCGACAAGGGATGTTCCCGGGGTGTTGAACTGGGGGACATACAGCGTGTTCACCACGATGCGGGTGTCACTAGGATTACTGCTGTGTAGTAGGTACGGTAGGTACTGGATCCTCGCCAGGTTGTATCGATCCTTCCTATAAACATACACAAAGAAGCACTCGGTGGAACAAGAGAATAGGAACCCAGCAGGGGGCTTTGATTTCATATAAATCAGGAATGTGACCCTCAAATTCAGTGAATCCTTAGGGATATTCAAGATGAGGATTTGAGAAAATTTCGAATTCAAGACCTTTTTTTTAGGTATAATTTATTTTAGAGTTATAATGCTGCTTATTGGTGGTTTGAAACCAATTATAATAATAGAATGAACTTAACAATCAGGTCCAAGACTAGTAATTTAACACTTAACTGAGTGTATGAATGCGATAATGAGTGGATTATAAGTAAGAATGTTAACTTTTAGTTACTATTTATATTTTCTGTTATTCCATTATATTTATATTTCCTCATGTTCATAATTTATTTCCAAGATTCAGCTTCGGATATAGAGGTAAAGTGGAGATTCTGTTTTGCAAAATAGTGGATTTGACCCAACTCTAAAATAAATATTAATTTATAAGTAGAGAAGGGTAGAATCCTATATTGCTAGGATTTTTTTTTTACATCCATTACTGTTTCCAGCCTGAGTCAGTTTCTTTTATTGAAGCCATAAATTTTCCACTACAGGCTGGCTAGGCCTATCGTAGCTTCACATGCCTTATACTCTAGCTTAAGACTAGGAGACAGGCACAACACCCAGTCTCTGGCTTTTAATTTATCAATGTGAGAGAGAAGACCCAAATTTTCATCAATGATAAATTTTTTGTCATGCCAGGAATCGAACCCAAGACCCTTATCTCAGTAGGTAGACACACCACCGAATGAGCTAAGGTTTCGGACAATATTTCTATGATCCACGTCTTAAATTTTCTTTTGAATTTTGAATCCTTAAAAATGTATGATTTTATTATGAGTGTCATATCTATTACATCATAAACAACAAAGAAAATCTTTTTTTTTATCAAATTAATTATATTAATTCAATTTTTTTTTGTGTGATTTTGTTATTCGCCCAACTATATAGGTTTTAATAATTCCTTTTACTAATCACTTAAAATCGTTAGGACTATATCCAGTCAAGGACTTCATTGCTGTATTCCAGATACTTTTATGATAATTTTACTAATCACAACTCTCTTCGATTAGAGAGATTCGAGGATTCAAGCGTTAATTAAACGAGGCATGTTTGAGAAAAAGATAGAAAATTCTTATTACTCAAATTTTTGGATTTTGTAATACTCTTTTGAGTCAAGTTTGAGGAGCTACTTAAACTTGACTCAAAACAATAATTTTTGAGTACTTACACACCCCTATAAAAAAATACACAGTTCAAATATTACTAAGAATTTTAGTATCAGAAGGATATAACCCTATTTTTTATGCAAACACACAGGGATGGTACAGTATCTGTAGTAAAGTTAAATATACCTGTGAAAGAGACGAAAGAAGAACTTCTCCTCGTTAGAATATCCCAGCCAGTTATAGGTGCAGTTGATAACTTTACTTTGATCTTCCAAATGAGAACCAACCTCATAGTTGGACTCATGATTTTGCAGAATGTTTCGGAAGATATCGACATTGCTAGAACTCACTACTACTGGTGCAGCCACTCTGCTCCGAGGTATTAATTTAGTTCGTTCGTCGGAATCAAAAGGTTCTTTGATGCGATTATCTTTGACAAAATTACGGGTGAATAGTATGCTTTGATCGTCACTGTATGGAGAGAGACCAAGGTTCACAACATAAACTCCCGAGTTCAACTCAAACTCATTATACTGGATCAACAATTTAGCAGGGAGGATATCAAACTCTTCCAAAAGTTTATTCCTTACGAGAACACATCCGTACGAATGTCGGGTAAAATAGTTGAACTCTATTGTTCCTTCTAAATTTAGAGCTGGACTAATTTTAATACCGAGTTTTGTATTTTGGATAAAAAAGTTGTGTCCTATCTTTAGTGCAAGACTTTCACTTTGAGGCTTCCAGCAAGACTGTATCTCCACAGCTGTTTGTAAACTGTCGTTGAACCAATTACCAGTCACATTGACAAAAGATTCCCTGCAAAAGTTACCGACAAACACTCCGATATCTTCATTCTTGAATATCTCCGAGTACGTGATGATGGTGTTTTGGTTAAAGGCCACATAAGGAGAGTGAATGCTCTCGTTCAACCATACAGCCACCCCGTATCCTTTGTTAGATGAAAGCCAACTGCGTGTTATGTTGCGATTGCCGCCTGCGTACGATATGTTGACTCCGTCTCCGACATTGAAAGCGATTCGACTGTCCGTTATGTTGACGTCTCCAGTCCCTCCCAGGACGTGCACCCCAGCGACGTGATTATTGTTGGAGACCGAGGTTTGATGAATGTGGATCAGACTGCGGATGTTCTCTATCGCTACCCCTCTGCCATTGTTGTCTACTATAGTGGAGCTGGTGATGTTCAGATCATATGACTTCCCTGAAAGACATTACAAAAAGAATTACAAAAGTGTAAAAGAAAAAATAAACTCTTTCATTTGAAAGTTTACCAATTTCCCTTTTATTTTATTTTCCTTTTGAGGAAGTTGCTTTGCTCATTTCAAGCTCTCTCCTGACTAGTTCCAATAGAATGAATGCAACCCAGGTCAAGGGATTGGGAAGTAGTGAACTATTTTCTTTAAGAGACAGCCATTACCACTTTGTCCAATGGTAGCTATGTAAAGTGTGGACTGTGTTCTTATTTTCATTGAAAAATCCATATTGTGTTTGTTCGTTTTGTTTATGTCTCAATCCTCTTAGGTGACCTGGTGGTCTAGGGGTAAGGTGTCAGACTTCTATGCTGGCGGCCGGGGTTCAATCCTCGGTCGCGGCAAAGATTTATCTGATTACCAAACCCTTCCTTCACCTCTGACAAGACATCTTGTAAATGTGGGGAATGCCAGGCCTCCACCGTGGTTCGTATCCCACGTTAAACTGTGGGTCCTCCATTTCATCTCACAATCACCCTACCATTACACATTAGCGTAAGTGCGTATAACTTCCAAATATAACCAACTGGAGGTATCAAAAATTGTTGTGAGACTGACTTTATGATAAAAAAAAGTAGCTATTTAACTATCTGTTCTTACTTGGGCCGACAATAAGTTTGAGGTAAGCCAGCATCTCCACTTTGGCCTCTGAACGGAAGTGAATGTACACAGCGTTGGCAGTCGTAGCGACGCTTTGTGGCCGGGTGTTGTTTCTAACGCTGAGGGAGGCTAAGAGCCGACTGTTGGAGTTTGTACCATCAAACACTTCGATGACAGCACTGTCGTTGCGGTCTGTCCACAACTGGATGAAGTGAAGGGTCAACACTTGACCGGGCTGAGAATAGAAATACTGTAACAAACAACAATGGAGAATATTAGGCCTCGACAAGGTAGATAGGATGAAAGTTGCACTCATCTCCATCATATGAAGATGTTCAATGAGACTTGTATTTAGATCTCGATTGAGATTTTCAAAGTGAAAATGTATCGAGTATCTTTAAGAGTCAATTATTACCTTTTTGTCCAATGGCAGCAATGTAAAGTGTGAACTGTGTTCTTCTTTTCATTTTAAAAGCCATATTGTGTTCATCCCTTTATATGTTTCTAACCATCTTTCCTATACGTTATTCCAAATAAAATAAATATTATATAATAATAATTAATATGGTAATTTGCTTGTTACAAGAAGAAGTAAGTTGGTTTTGCCAACTAATGCCCAAATTATAATAAATGAATTGGTACCAACTACCAAGGTGTAAAGTTTTTAAGGTATATGAAAGAGTATTTCTAATTATTTTTCAATCAAAACACAAAATTGGAATGGAAAGCCATTCCCACCTTTCTGCACTGTTTCTCGGAAGGGTTGTATCTATTCTGCTCCATGGTAAACGCTATAGGGAATGTCTGTCCGGCCGTGGTGGGGAACGTGCAGAAGTCGTAAATATCCTTCCTGTCCAGCCCCTGACGACTGTCGGGGTCATGATGAACATAGCGAACGCCATCGCCGCCATTTTCCATCACAAGGCAGTCTTCTAACAGTGTCAGGCCGGAAGAGCTGTTCACGTACACTCCGTATCCTGAGCAGAGGAGATCAAATTAAAACTAGATTAATTTATTACCAATGACTATGGTTGGGTCTAATCCCCCATTTTATGAATCCGAACCTCCAATTTACCTTCGAATCCTGAATCTAAATTTGACTTTTGGAAAAAAATTATGAACATAAAAGGAAATATAAATATAAAATAATAACATTTATACATTCAGTTAAGTGTTAAATTATTGGTCTGGGGCCTGGTTAAGTTCATCCTATAATTATAATTGGCTCTGTACCACCAATAAGCAGTATTAGAGCTATGGAACAAATTTCACTTGAAAAAGTGAAAAATGGTTTGTTTGTTTTTGAAAAAAAAAGGTCTGAGTCTTGAATCAGAAATTTTCTCAAATATCCTTAATGATTCGAGGGATTTTAGGGTCTCATCCTTAATGACCAAAATAAATATGTAAAAGTTTGTTTTCAATAGGTTTCTTTCTTTTCAGATTAGTAAAATAGTAATTAAAATCCGACACCTAGCTCAGTCTGTAGCGTGTCTGTCTACTTAAATAAGGGTCGTGGGTTCAATTCCTGGCATGGTAGGAAAATGTATCGTTGGTGAAATATTGGCTTATCTAAGTGACTCGGATCACAGACTGGAAATAGTATTGGATGTAGAGAATTGTTATTACTGAAATTTTAGAAAACATAAAAAAGGAGAGTATAAGGATTGCTTGATGTAGAATAAAGGTTGTCTGATGCAGAAAGTTTAAACTATGAATAGTTCAATTTTTAATTTTCTATCAGAATATTAATAACATTATTAATTTAATGAATCAAATAGCCAAAAGTATTATTTATGCATTTTAGTGAGGATTACTAAATCAGATATCATATTCTGAAAATTTTAAAATGACACCTGGACACAGGAATCGAACCCGGGACCTTTGGCTTAGTACGCCAATGCTCTAACCACTGAGCTATCCAGGAATCGTCCCGTGCCCAGGGTCATTCTTCACTCATATTTTAAGACAGAGTCTATGATAGACGTGCGGAAATCGTCGGCTACATTTGTACATTTGTAGCCGACGATTTACGCACGTCCATCATAGACTCTGCCTTAAAATATGAGTGAAAAATGACCCTGGGCACGAGACGATTCCTGGATAGCTCAGTGGTTAGAGTATTGGCGTACTAAGCCAAAGGTCCCGGGTTCGATTCCTGTGTCCAGGTGTCATTTTTCAATTTTCAGATTATTAATTTATATCTGATGATATTCTCAGCCTATGCTAGAAGCTACAATGTGTATCTCACCTCTATTATTGCGCAGAGTGCAGTTTGTAAGGATGACCGGAGCATCAGGTAGCGTGACATTGACGGCGGTGTAAGCAGAATGAATTACGGCCACACCGTTCATTCTAGGAGGAACTCCTTCGACCTCTACAGCAGAGCTAGTGTTGTAGTTTCTACCCGAACCAGCAAACCTACAGCGAAACATGAACCGTTTTTATAATACTGAGCAATTATTCATTAGTTTGTGTGCCAGAAGTACAAATGCAAGTTCGCCCCTAATTTTTTATTACCGAATTTCGGGTTTTTAAGGTTTTCCAGATGATGTTCCCATTTTACCGGAAAGCTAAGATTGAAAAAAGGATAAGTAAAATTTCACTTTTCATCAAAGTTACTAATGTGAAGTAATCCAATTTATGTTTAAAACATAATGATTTAAGATTGATGGTGTGGTAGATCATCTGTCACTTCACAACCCGTGTTTAAGGAGCAATGCGACATGTTTGAATCAGTGTGCTTCTTAAGTTATTATTCTCATCCAGCCAAATACCAAATATTTTAAGCTTTCAGTTAATTGTTCAAAATTAACAACTATTTCAGTATTTTTACTAAGTAAATCTTGCAAAATCTCCTTGTTTACCCAGTTTTTCAGGTGTGTTGCGACTCTGACATGGCACATGTCTAAGAGTAAGCAGCCATTAGTAAAGGATGTAAGCATAATAGTTTGTCCTATCAACTGAGCACTTTATTCACTAAAATAAATGCATGAAAAGATATATATTTTATTATTACGTGCACCCCCATTAGGCAGGATGCACACATGATGACACAAAACGTTTCAAAACATCTTGAAACCATGACACAAAAAATGTTTCAACTATTTTTTTTCAAATGAAACATGATGAAACAAAAATGTTCAATCTGTGCTAAGATGGTGGTGTGTAATGTTGGAGACATTGATACTAATGAAGTGTTAGCTATAATTTTCTGGCATTGGTTGGTTAAGCAGGAGAAAGTGTTAAGTAGGAGATATTGGGTATTTTTCACGAAACACGTGACACAAACTGGATGAAACATGGGAATTGGAAAGACAGTTGCTTTGTTTCAACGTGTCTCGACACTTGTGTGTCATTGTGTATCAGCAAGTGTACAGTGACTAATATGATAGCATGAGATCAAAGTGGAATGACACACGATGAAACACAACGATACAAAAATGTTTTGTTTAATCATGTTTCGAGACGTTTTGTGTCAGCATGTGTGCACCCTGCTTTAGTGTCTGTTTCTAGAGTCACCTGATGTCGATGTAACTGAGCTCAGAGAGAGAAGACTGAACGTAGAGCGTGTTCTGCTGTGTGAGAGTCCTCTCTGCCTGTGCCCCTTCGAACCTGACCCCTCGCCAGTGTTGTACGACGGAGGAAGAGGTCACGTGATGAGGAGCGCACTGGAGTGCCAGGTCAGGGTGGTAATCTAGAAGAACAGGCGTGCCAAACTTGTTTGGTCATAAGGTCCATATTGATAATTGAAAATAAAATATCGAAAATTTTAGCTGAAAGACGAGGTGTTGACCCTTGTGGAACCAATATCAATCTTTTTTATTGGTCCAAATATAGAAATGAGGACTTTAATTCTTTGATTATAAAATTTAAAACTGGGAGTCAAAAAATGTTTTACCTAGGTAAAACACAATTTTTGCTTGGGTTTGTTAATGTATATTATCTAGTTTCACATTTATTACAAGTTTTGAGTAAACATCTCCATTTTTAAACAATGGAGCGAGAAAGTATGTGCAGAGATCCGTACCATTTATTTAAACATATATTTATCAATTGTTTTCTACTTTCAAAAACCGTGTTGTTTGTATATCTGAATTAAGACAAAGAATAACTCAAAGATAAAGTAAAATAATAATTGATAAAGCAATTAACTAAAATAAATAAGAATTAATAATTAGTGTGCATATAACCTTAACAGGTAGTAAGTAAGAAGCGCTGATAAAAAAAAAGTTTGTGGGAAGAGTGGTTAAAAATTCTTCCTACCGTGAACACAAAGTGACACGCAACAGTGAAACAAATTACTTTAGTGTGCTTGGCGAGTCATTCACACTTCTATGTGCACAATGTAACATATAACACCACTGGAATGCCTTGTTCTCACACTTTCTGAACAGGTCGAAATGAAACGTCACACATGCTCAGTCCATAGATTCCAACAGGTCTCGTGTCTAGTCTTGCGTGTGGAGACATTTTACACAATGTACACATTTTGACAATTTTGAGTAAGCCAATAGTATACTCACTTTACCCTGACTGATTGCACTATGACCCTATCTTATAAGTCTAGAGATGGGTTGAATCCTATATTTCTCGAATCTGAATCTGGAATTCAAATCTTAAATTTTCTTTCGAATATCAAATCCAAAATCAAATTCTCGAATATTAAAAAGTGTACAGTGTAAGTTAAAGAGAAAATATTTAAAATCTAATTTGAAATAGGTGGCTTAGGACTTTATGCCAATGACAATGAATGATATTTTGTTTGTCATGTCTATAACACCATAAACAGCAAAGAGAACAATTTTTTAGGAGATTAGTTATATTAATCCTACAATTTTGTCTTTTTTTTTTATGGTTGTTCTATTCTCCCAACCACACAAGTCTATATAATTCCTTTTACCCATTATTTAAAATTGTTATATCAGGTTAAGGTCTTCAGAATTGTATTCAAAATACTTTTTTGAGATTTCTACGAATCTAGGATATATCGAAGACCATAGGATTCGAGAGATTTAAAGACTCGACGTTTTGAGCATTCCATTAAAAAAACACTGGTAAATGAATAGATTGTTGTTATTTTTATTTAAGGTAGTTGCGGCAGCCTGAATCAACCTGCCCTCCCCCCTCTCCCGGATATCTCTTGGTGTCCCAGCCCACCCCTGGAGTCTACATGGTGTGTGTTTGTGTAGGAAGTAACTGACCGCAGACCCCGGAGCCCATCTGTCGACTGGCCCAGTCACACTCGGCCAGTGTCGCCTCGGTCCCTCTGCACCTGGGTTCCTCCAGCAGCAGCCTGGGCCTGTAACCCGCACGTCGGTCGAACCAACCTAACCACCCACCACCTTGGAACCCCATCTGACGACACAGCACCTCCATGTCTGCCACTGTCCAACTGAAACATAACACACTCAGTATAGGGACCAACTCTCTTACCCAGGAGGGGGACTCCATCTTGAGGTCAGTTTTCCAGTGTTCTCCCGATAGTTAACATCAAAACAGTTGTATCTTTCCCATTTTGATATCGGACCATAAAGGAGAGCAAATGAATGCAGTTTCTATTTACCCAAAGGTGTAACTAGAGCCGATGCCATCCAGGGCAAATAAGAAAATGCCACAAACGATACCCCTTGAAAATGGTTTTCTTAAAATTCAGCCGAATTCTTATTTTAATATTTAAAATGGTTACTAGTTTTAATATTGGCTACAAAATTATATAAATAAGATACATTTTTACTGTAGAAAAATGGAAACTTTTATTGTTGCTAATATTGTTAATAAATTTTGCACCCAAGGCATGTGTCCCACCTGCTTCACCCTAGTTCCCAGTTACATCTCTGTATTCACCTATTACCCAGATCGTTCATCGCATGGTCTAAGGCGTCACTCTCACCAAGGACTGAACATCCGAGGATGAGGAGATTAGAGATTTCAAATCCCAGTCGGGTTTACTAAGGATGGTTTTCCCTGAATTGTTTTCCGCTCTACCACCTTACGAATGCAGGTACATTTCCTCTTATTCTGCCTCACTCATTCCCACACGATATTGTTTCAAATATGTGGGCGCCTGAACAAACAGTCACTGCACCCCCTAACTCCACTACCCTCAAAACCATTGATTTTTCTGTTAGATATATAAAATTATAGTCATTATTAATAATTATTAGATCATTATACAGAGCAGTCATGAATATGAGCTTGTGTAATATCTAAATAACAGCTTGGCCTACTTTAATTCTGATAAGTGTTACCTAGTTCTGAGATCCAACCAAACTTAGTGACCTGTGGTTTTCTGTATTCTTTAATTTAAAGAAAGATAAAAATAATTGTATTTTAGATCTTAAAACAAACAAATAATGTATACAAGCATTTAAATAAACCTGATTGGCTGAAATTCAATATAGGGCCAGTTTCATAGTCAAATTTAGTACGCCTCAAGTGCAGCGCTACACTAAGTACATGACGACACCTACCTAAACTCGAATGGAATGGGCCGTTCTCGCATAGGAAAGTGGCCCATTCCATCCGGTTTAGGTAGGTGTCGTCATGNGACGACACCTACCTAAACTCGAATGGAATGGGCCGTTCTCGCATAGGAAAGTGGCCCATTCCATCCGGTTTAGGTAGGTGTCGTCATGTACTTAGTGTAGCGCCGCACTTGAGGCGTACTAAATTTGACTATGAAACTGGCCCATAGTATCTATAAATAATCAAGAAGGGTTTGGATATTCTTGAAACCAAGTGTACATCCTGCTACATTCTATTTATGGATATGGTTTATCCTTCTATTTGTGATTTTGTTCCTCGTGACATAATGAAAGTAGAGAGAGATATCTGATCGTGTGGTCAGTGTCACTCACTTCCTGGAGTTGGTGCAGACATCCAGCCATTGGTTCCGGTAGCGAAGCTGTACTCTACCCACAAGGAGCGAGGGTCCGTCCACTAGTCGCACGTCAGGAAGAGGAGGAGAGATGAGGGGCTCCGACCGTGACGTCAGGACAATCCTCTCGTCCGGTGTACCCTGTACATACCACAATACAATCAACAAGGGAAGAGGGGAGTATCATGACGT
>CABFOV010002076.1:56695-94405 GCA_902141375.1 Timema poppense | reverse complement strand
TATTGGTTTTACATTATATAAAATGACAGTAAACAATAATTTAACCGGTTGTTTTTTATGGGTGTGAAACGGGGTTTATTACCTTACACGAAGAAAACAAATTTAGGAGGTTCGAAAACAAGGTTCTTAGGAATATAATTGGTACAAAAAGGGATTAGGCTACCGGGGAGTGGAGAAAGTTACATACACTGTACTCATTACAAGACGTAGTTAGGAAAATCAAATCTCGTATATTACGGTGATTAGGACATCCAGCACGAGTGGAAGATTCTAGAACCTTGTTCAGGGTACTGACTGGTAAACTCAATTAGAAGAGACCATTGGGAAAACCTGGACGCATATGGGAGGATAACATAAGACTGTATCGGAAAGAGATATTGTGTAATTATGTTTACTAGATAGATTTAACTCAAGATAGGAATATATGGCATACTTTTGTAGGTGCGGAAATGAATTTTCTTGTTTCTAATGTCGTAGAGTAATTAGGTAGCATATATTGGGATGCCCACAATAGACTGGATAAACTATAACGATTATATCTAGGTTCAAATCTCAAATAGAAGCCTTGGGGGTGTTGCCTAGCATGTAGTTTACTACTTTGGTTTTTTCCATTCTCCTTCCTCACTTATGCGGGTGCTTTGACTTCAAATCAGCTTATCAACCTTTGCCCCTTAGGTTAAGTTTACCCTAGTTAAAAAATTAATTTTAACTCTATTTGACTTAAGAATTCCTTCTGAAGATGAGAGGTCATCTTGTTTGAATAATCTATGACCCGGATCGGTGGACACGCTGACTTAATGTTAGGCTCATAAAGCCTAGTGTGTTGGTGATGGAGATGATGGGGTTTGAATTCCGGCCGGGTGAATTGATTGATTTTCATAAATGGTTTATATATTTTCTCACTCCACGCAAATACGAGCTTCCTCATCTCCAACCCATTAGCGTAATAAAGTGCGGATAGTCCGGACGGGTAGTAAAACGGGGCACAAAAAATATAAAAACCTGGGAGAAAAGGTTGCCAAAACATTATAATTCGAATGAGTTATATACAATAAATACACAGATATACAAGTATAATTTATCTAGTTGTTTCTAAGTGGTTACCAAAACCAATCGCATTGAAAAATTGCGGTAAAATTTGAATAAGCTAAGAAACTCCATCTCCTTTCATAGTTTTTCCCATACATATAATATATCATACTATATCAATGGATGTTAAAGTGTAAGAAAATGAGTCTAGAAACCTCGAGATTTTTTTGTCTTCACCACTTTCCTATTCAAACACACACTGCACAACAAATAGCTCAAATACAACAATAACCCAGTCGAAGAGATGATTGAATACCGGAATGTATATTACGAGTATATAAGGGGAGGTNCTGATACCTTATACTGCTGAAAATTGGTATGTAGGTGAAAGCTACTGTAATTATATTTATAAAAATTTTTTTTTGGAGGGAGGGAGGTGGATAACTGTCTGTTAAGGGCCTGGAGATAGGGGGGTTGAAAGGGTGGAAAAAAGAAAAGAATTTTCAATACAAAGTTCAATCTCCATTGCGAAGAATAAAAATAGGGATTTATTTTCAATAAATATTCATGGCATTCGTGCAAGGTTCCATTCAATCATTAAAATACATTTTCTTATACAACACACTTTTCATTTGAATCGAGACCGTATATATCTTTTATTCGATTTTTTTACTAGCACACAACTTCTTAAAAAATGAATTAAAATGTGTATACTTTAACGAAGACTTGGCACTATAATATTTTATTATTACTTTAAAACATTAACATAAAATATAAGAACACATAAAAAAATAACATTTGTATTTAATCTATCCATCCTGCAATTATTTATATGTATCGTATTTTATCATCAATGAGTTTAACATCAAGGTAATTCACAACTTAATCCCAGAGGTAGGGATGAGGAGAATTATTTCGGGGAAGTGGACTTGAATTAATGTTTAGAGAGGATGGGAGAACGATAGTAATAAATCACATTTCAAAAACCACCCCTAGAAAATATTTTTCGCTCGAACCAACTGACATTTACCTAGAAGACTTGCGGCACACTCGCCGCTTATCGAATTTTCTGAGAGTAAGGGAGTTAAAGGGGCTTGTAATAAACGGTTATTAGCATCCATATTTGTATTTTTGGAAGAGGTAATAAGTAAGTTTGATCTGTCTAAACTACATTCCCCACAAGCTCTGGTTTTCAGCCTTATCATACACAAAACTAATAAGAGTGAGTGCCCGGTCAATAAATGTGGTTGGGTGTCATCTCTTCACCCTTAAGTATAACTTTTATGAAATACGTTAAAAGCATATGTTTCATTTTATGAATTTCTCAGGGCAGGTATAAAGCTAGTATTCAATTTAATTAATTGGAAGCCATTTTAATATTAGGTTTATTTATTGGACTATATACCGAATAGACTGATGAATGTATATGCGTTGTCATTTATTCTCTGCGATAGAACAACGCACAAATATTCATAATACACCTAAACAAATCTTGAGACGCGCCCTTTGAGAAACATTACCAAGTCACTAGCACGTCCCATCATGATTTAAGCTTTCCGTCAGCCCAGTTAATTGCGAATTTGAAGCTACTGGCTCAGGTTATACGTATCTCAGTCCGAAATACGTATCAAATCCTTAGTGTATACTTGATTAACATATCATATAATTAAGGTTACGTGAATAAATCTACAACTTAAGAGTACATAAACATCCCAACATAAATATTATAAAATATGTTAAAATTGAACCATTAATTTAAGTTAACAGGTAGGAAGATATTCCATACGCTTAAATATAATCATAAGAATAAATTTGCTTATTTGTTCTTGAAATTCCAAAATCCACTAACTTATTCATTTAAAAAATCAGACCAAATTTAGTAATATAACAAACTATATGTGTCTTTAGCCTTCTACTATAGTTGAAATATTACTACAAAATTGATATTCAATAGTTTAAATACAGGTTTTAAAATGACACATAAATAGTAAAATCAGATCCAAGACTTTTGATAACTACACAAAGGGTCTTGCGTTCAATTTCAGTACTAAGATGTAGTTTTTCAACTCTTATTTATAAAAAAAAATGTGGTATTATTATTTATTCATATCAAATTTGATTTCAATGCATTCTAGGTCATATAGTTAAAATAAAACAATTAATCAATTCTTGTATTCAAAAACCTCTTCCTATACATTATTTTACACTATAAATATGTGGTAGCCGTGCTATTTCATTATGCTATATTTTAGGTCATCTAGTTTAAAATAATATATGAACTATTATATTTATACTCTAGCTTGAAAAATGTTTACTAAATTAACATGGATTTTTTGATTATATTTTTAATCTTTTTCTATTTTTTCTCTAATGTAAAAAGATTTTCCAAAGTTTAACATACCAGTATTTCTTGAGGTATCTTATTAGTAGAATAGACTTGCATAGGCTAGGGAGTGGCACCAATGTAATTTGTAAGTATAGATAAGCGAGGGTTTTCCAAACATATCCACAGGAATGTTCTATTTCAGCAGAAGAGAAATTATTTGCAAGTCTGTAGTCAGCATTGAAAACCTATTGGTTGAAAAACTGGCTTTGCTATTGATCTTCTTGTATGGTTGGGCTCACTGGTTAAATGTCGAAGGTCAATAAGTAGAAAGCTAAGAATGTGGAGGAAAAGCCCAAAAAAGGAGAGTAATTTGTTCCACTAAATCACTACCTTCGTTTCATTCATTTGTTCTTCAGTGGCATTTCTTCCACCATCCCCCATTTTCCACCCCAAACCTTCAATTTGCTTGTAGTCCATTCTTCTTCGTATTTCACTTTGTACCGTTCCTAGTGACGTAACCTATAGTAATTTACGTAAATCTTGAGAAATATTTTGTAGTTTGAAGTATGCAAAAACCTCGTCCGGTACAATCAATGTCAGATAGTTATTCACCCAAACAAAATAAACAGCCTTTTGTCGGTCATAAATGATTAGAATGAAATTTTATTGGAAATAACCAATCTTGTTTTTCACTTTAATTTTGAATTTTTTTTTCGAAGGAAAGATGTTAGAAGCTATTCAGAGCTTAATTCTAGAATCGACCATACAGCTGTACCTCACAGAAATAATTAATCACTCGCGTCAATAGTCGCATAATCTAAAGATGACAGTTTTACCATCGTCGCTGATGGCAAGGTTGAAGCTATATTATGGTTGGGTGCAATGGGGTGGTTTTTAAAATGTGATGTTTTACACTACACGCTAATATATAGTAAGGACACTCCTACAAAAAATATGTTTCATCCCTATTACTTAGTTCTTTCCATCAGTAGCCCATATGTGGGTAAAGTAATAATTAAAAAATAATAGATTCTCTCTTCCAATTCTGAGTGATCAAATTCATGCACACACCATAAATTGAACTTGGTACTCCCAGATTAGGGGGAAGGCAATCTTCTGACCAAGCTAAGGTGTCGGGATTCTGTATTGTATAAATTAGATGATTTTCCCCATTTATTTGGATAGTAAATCCCTTGTAATGAGGCTGGTGCTAGAGTGTATGCTATCTTAGGTTAAATTAATTTGTAATTCGAGATATAACACAGTTTTTGCATTACATTTTTTGTAAGCCCAGAAATGAAAATATGAAACTCCGATACCTTTGTGTAATATAGTTATTTTATAAGGCTAAATGATATAAATCATAAATATTTATTTAACACAAACCTCATTTCCGTGTGAAAATACAATACAATTAAATTAAAATAGTCTCCTACGTGTTTGATGATATTACATCCAGCATCACACAATTGAATGGCATATAGTATTGTTTCTATTTCAGGCTGTTTGTGCTTTAAATTGATCTTCATGCAAATGTCGGCCCTTGTTTCTAAACACTCAAGACGAATTTCAAATTCCCTATCATTGTATGTAAATTTAAAGCCTTTGGTCTATCTATATTTGATGTATTTTTGGGTATTTTTTTTACCAAACTCTTTTATAAGGTAACTTAAGACCCTTTAAAATTAGAGATTTCTTCATATAATTCACGTAATAATATATAGTTAATTTAAAATAGTTTCTAATACACATTGGGTAATGTTTCTACTTTGTTTCTTTTTCCCACTAAATTTATAAATTTTTCATAAAAGAATATTGAAGTATATTATATTTCATTCTTACATGCCAAGTATTGTATATCGACCATAAGTGTAAATATTTTAAGACGAAACTGGATGGAGTTCAAGAAAACATTTACCACGCAATAATATTTATTTAAGGTGTTTAGAAGAGTTCAAATGATATTCCTCCCTTATTCGTTTTTAAAAAGTAGCAATGAACCCAAAGTCACGTTTATGACTAAGTATGACCGACAATATGTTTTGTTCTTTAAAAGTGTCTTTCTCAGACACGATACAGGTCAAAATAAAACAGATTGTACCCATTTAGTAATATATTCATCATCCACGTACCCACACAAACCAATATGATGATTTCCCAAAATCCCTCCAGGTGAGTGTCAATACAATTAATCCTCTCTCTCCTCAATATAAAAAGCCACTAAGAGCTTTGTCAGAGCTGAGAGCATTAAAAAGGTAATTACATGAGTCTCAAATCCAGAAATAAAATCATCTAATGGATATTTGGGGGGTATGTTGTTTAAAAACTATTTTATTTTTAAGATTCTAGACCTCACTAACTCAAATGTGTTAAATAGCTAAATTAATTCCGTATGGATTGTAATCCTCAACAAACATAGTTATTTATATGTATGTATTCACGTATGTATATATATATGTGTGTGTGTGTGTGTGTTTAAGAGAGGGGAAACAGACGTTGAGTTAGTGTTACCTCTACCCCCTTCAATAATTTCAAGAAGGCTAGATTAATACCCCGAATGCTCCTTCTCGCCCGTGGAGGTCACGGTACTGCAAATGGATTGATTTCTTCTGGCACTTCACCTCCCTTTATCATCCTCCTCCTCTCCTGTTCTTACTTGTTTTCTCTAGATACCTGGATCTCATTTGGGTTCAAGAACGTCCGTAGATTTATACTAACAAATTATTTAAGGGCGAGAAGAGGAGAGGAGGCATGCACTCTTCAAAAAGATTCTTCAACTTGATATTTTTTTTAAAAGAAATACTTGCTCATCAGAGTACTTTCTATTACAAAAGTTTTTGCTACCCCCACCGGTATGTACGCAGACTTTATGTCAAACTTATTTAGTATTGACGGGAACCTCGGATTTGTGTTATGCCTGGTGTATTGAGCGTGTTTTTATAAAAAAAAAATGTTTCCCGCTCTCCCTCCACGCAAATCAGGCTACATTTCATATAAATTCTACACCTTTAATACTGAGCCTATATATATATATATAAGAGTCTATATATGTATTAAACTGAGCATTCCTATAAAATAATATATTATTTAATGTTTATGGCAATTTTTTTTGCTTGTTTCACTTCGGTTAATTTTGACTGTCTCTATTTGACGAGAAAAGTAAAAAAAAGATCCAGTTAAAATTGAAACTTTAAAAATTCCAATGTAGTACTGGAACTTGAAAATTTGCAATGAGTGACCCACAATAGTACACATATCTTAAACGCATGTTATTGACAACTGGCGTTCTACCAAATTCACCCAAGACCACGGACCAGCCAATTGCTTTCCTACGCATTGTGAACAGTCACCATGTTGAAACACATTATTTTTGAAGAACTCCCCATTGATCTATTCCACCCACCTACCCCCACCCCCACCCAAACTCTTAACTCCTTCCAGTCCACCCAACCCCCTTCTTCGTTAAACATTGCGGCACGCACAAATACCCCCTGGGCAAACTTTACTCACTCTACCAAAAGTGAAAAACTTTCCGCCGCACAGTAAGAAGGGGGGAGGTGGAGAGGGAGACTTTCATTTTCATCATAATCAAGAAAAATGTTGACTTCATCTCAGGAATTTCATTGAGACTTTATTGAACTTTAAATGTTTGATTTTCACCCTCTACCCTCCTCTCTTTACCCCTCCCTAAAGAGCGAAACTTTGTGAGAACAATATTATTAAGTTTATGTTTCAAAAATGATCTAAACACTCGGATGGACATGTTAAGTACACTTAATTTGATGTATTATACGTAAAGAGTAGGTTTTTTTAAAATAAATTTAGGTGGCATTTATACCCTTTCTCATGTTTCTTTGATAGTCTTAAAACGTTGCTTTGATACCCCCTAAAGTGAATTTATTAAGTAGGCTTGGTCAGAGTCTAAGTGGTACGTGTCAGAATTCAACAGCATAACAAGTCCCCTCCCCTTTCTCGTTTATTTTTAACCCTTACCACCCCCCAATAACCCTTCCCCCCTTCTTTCAACAAAGTAAGGCAAAGTTAAGTGAACAAGAGAGTAAAATGAATCTGTGAGCATTTCAAAAGTTGCTTTACTGAATTGTGGGTTAAGGAGAGAATATACTCTCTGAAACCTTTAAAAGTAAGCCTCATGTCAAGCGGATAAAGTATATTTTATTAGACTGTGATAATCTTAGTGAACTTTAAAACAAACGGCACTACAGTTTGATGGGCTAAGTTTGTTTGAGTCGGTGGTAGTTTGTTAAGGGGGTGGAGGGAGGTAATTTCAAACTTAGAAACTACAGACAGTATACTAATAATACATCAGTAAATTGTAGCCCTGATATGATTTTAGTTCAACTTGTAATTATACTGTTTTGGTCCAAAAGGCAAGCGGAAACTTATAGAGAATATAACATTACACAGTACACGGAATACGGAGCATGTAATATAGTAGAAAAACAATCCGTAAATCATATAATTTAATATAATATATTCAGTACCGACAGTGTAATCAGTTAAATAAAACGTGTGCAACATCAAAAGCCTTTCTAATTTCATAATTATAATTATCAAATATACTCAGATCACGTAATCGTACGACAAGTGCGCAGCAACGCAAACACGCGTTGCCATCTCAATAAAACCCCGATATCATTAGAATTAGTACTCAAACAACAGGTCAATATCTCATTATAAATCCGTTTCATCTTAATTGGCGCCGTATCACGGCTCAAATATCAATATATAAAACTATATCTTCATTAACTATAAAATAGTTTAGCTATATATATTTTTAACACAAGTTTAAAAATATATCCAAACCGTACTCAATAACTACACGTCTCATATCTTCACATGACTTACAAACTCACTTAACCTTGGACAGTGCGCCTAGTTCTACACATCATCTAGGTATAGATATTTACTAATCAGATAACAGGATGCACCAACACACAAAACATTAATATATTCGTAGGCTCAGCCAGAAAGAAAAACAAGGTCCCTTACACTTGAGGTTTACCTTTCTCCCCACACAGAAAAGCAAATGGGTTATTAACGAGTGTTTAGGATCTCCTTTTTATAGTGGATTCCACTCTCTACTTTATTCATCTTCACTAACTTTCTCCACACATCCCTTCCGTTCCATTCTCCCTTCTCTCCAACAACATCCATAGACCGAATCTTACATGATCTTTTATTCTTAAAACGTTTAATGTTTCTCTTCTTCTTACATTCGTCTACAACATCTAGCCACTTCTTACATGGCCTATCCCTTCCTTTTGATCAACACACTTGGAATGGAACCGAACAAAGGACTATAAAGAAGGAGACTCTTCCTTCCTATGTTGGCTTTGTCACTCGATACACACTCATCCTCTCAACATGCTCAAACCAACTTTAGACACAATCACCTATTGCATTTCTTTCAGAGAAAGTTATTACAATATAATATTTTTCATACATAATTAAAGCATGAAGTAATCTTGTGACTATATTTTATTTTTATTTTAAAACATAAAAATAATATTTCCTTTTGTTCTTAAATACATATCTATCAAGACAGTATTTTATAGGAAAATTAAAGAGTTACAAGCAAATGCCATGACATTAGTTATATTTATGTTTGAACTAGCATTGCTATAATGTATCAAATAAAACAAAGAAGTCTAGCTATCTCGAATTGTTAGCTGTATTCGTAGAACTATGAATCATCCCTAGTATAAATGGCAGGGGTCAAACTCCGACCTCTTTTCCTGCACAGAGCAGCTAAAAGTCAGAAAAGACTATCTGGCACTAGGCCAGCCTATGGTGTTGTCTTGGTATTTTATTTCCCAGCGTGAAATTCGCCAAGACCCTAAATTGTAACAGGCCATGTGTTGATGATTGTCGAAGTTGTTTCGTTACTTATTTTCTGTCCTCCTCTACCTTGCTCATTCTTCGGAGTGGTTGAAAGTCAAACGAAAACAAAACTAAGTCATGACTTTAATAAGACGATAATTTACCGATGCTAAGGACTTGCCTAAAAGGCCTAATTTTTTTACATAATTAATTAAACTAAATTTTAACTGATTTTATTTTATTTTTAGAAAAAGTTCTTCGCAGTTTTAAGAGCAAGAAAAGTCCGTCCCGTAATAAATTTGATAAGGGGCACATCTGATAACTTAGGAGTCACAAGATCGAGCACGGGTAGCGAAGAAATACTTTGATTATTTGATGTAGGCCCTATCATCCTGTTAATTATACATATAAAATTTCAACGCAAAGCTATACGTGAGCTAGTAATTTTATAAAGACAAAGTTAAATATTCCAATAAAATATGACATTTCTAAGACTGAGTTGAAGTTAAAAGGGTCGGATTAGGTGGTTAAAAACTTTCTAAATTAATCGTAATAGCTTATTTTTCTCATAGTGATAGAAAACTGAAATTTGGTAGTAAAAGAACCCTGCAAAGTACCCAAACGACCTTGAACATTTTAAATTTTAAATGGGAAGCCGGGAGATAAGAGAAGGGGGGATCAAAAAAGAAAGAAAACCTATTTTAGGCGTGATAGTAAACTTAAATTGGTCAAGTTGGTTTAAAGACCCCTCAAGATAACCAAATAAATCTTATAATTTGAAAAAATTATAAATGGGAGTTGAAGAAACGGTGGGGGGAGTAGCATCAACATTCCCGAAACTAGTACAATCAACTACTTCTCTATGTAGTAGAGAACTTAAATTATTTAAGCCGGCATATATCAACCACTTCAAATAAACATAAATCTCTGAAAATTTTAAAATGGAATACTGAAGAATCCGGGGAGAAGCGAGGGTCTATAGTTAGACAAATCCTTTTTATATGTAGTATATAACTAAAATTTTGCAGACAGGTAGAGAGAAAACTCCATATATCCAAATAAATCTTATAGTCATAAATTTCTCAGCATTAGTTGGAAAAAGGGGGTTGGGAGTTTTCAAAATTTACAAAACTAATAGAAATCATAATTTCTCAGTGTGATAGAGAAATGAACTTCGGCAGGTAGGTAAATATATCACTCTAAATAACTATAAAAAAATATATAATTCCAGAAAATAGGCGTGAGGGTTATAAAAACCTTAATGTGTGGTAGGAAATTTAAATTTGGCATGCAGGTAGAAGTACAACTCCACAGAGCCAAATAAGTCTTAAGATTTGAATATTTTTTTTGTGAAAGCTAAAGAAATGGAGATACATGGGAGGAGCATGAATTTAAGTTTCCATATTTCCAAAACCAATATTAAAATCTACTTTTCTGTGTTTTATAAAATCGAAATTTGGCAAGTAGTTATAGGGTTATATTATTGTATTTACATCGTAGAATATCTTTTAGCTATAATACGAACAGTTATTTCTTAAACACGCATTTATGATTATTAATTATTTTATATGTTAAATTTTTGAAACTTACAATTGTGGCTAAGTGGTCTAAGGCGTTAGTCTCACACTGAAAAATCTAATGGATCCGAAATGTTGGGATTCTAATCTAGACTGCACAAACTGGGCAGTTTTTCTCCTAGAGTTCATCACTTTTTTTATTTCCATTCTCTTTCAGTGCTAATGGAGGTGCATTTACTTTGAAACTGCCTTTCCCATCTCTGCCTCTTGGATTAGACCATGCACAAAGCCCTAATAACTGTTCGGGCTATCCACATGTTTACACTAATGGAGTAGGGATGATAAAGATAGAGTCTAGAGGAAGTGTAGCTACATTTGTAGATAGTATTAAAATAACATATTTATCCACATACCCACCGGTGGGTGTAAGCAGTTATTAGTCTTAATTGTAAATGTAATAATGAAAATCTCCCTAAACAGCTATCAGCATGTCTTCATAATGTACCAACTTAAATGTTTGTATTTGTGGTAGCGCTCATAATGAACCACAGACGTCTTAATTGGTGCCGTAGATTACTTTCTTGGTGCTATTTCCGCACTCCCCTCCACAGGAGCTTCCACGGGGAAGAGAGAAGTGTTCTCCGATCATAAATCAAGCCGTCGCCGCCATCCGCAGCCATTGAAGTGTTTCTGAACAGCTGTCGGAAAGTGTGTGGGGAACTACCGCAAGGACCCTTACCCTAGGTGAGTGATGAACCAAGGACTCCCGTGCCGGGCAGTAGTCACGCGAACACTTCCAGACTAACACTGGTTGCACGGATAGTGTGGTGGACTAGAGCTGGATAAAGGAGAGCTGGTGTTACTTCTACAATATACACATGTAAGGCTTGTACCACTCACTGCCTGCTCAACACTTAGGATGATATGCAAGATAGTGACGTTAGTGTAGTTCAATATAGGGTAGTTGTAGTGTTAGTGTAGTCTTAATGTAGGCAGTGGAGTTAGTATAGATTTAGTATTAGTGTCATTGTAGTGTTAAGAGGCCCCCAAAATATCAGTTCAATTCTCAGTTCTGACTTATCAGTCCGAACTGATCATTTTGGATTAGTTCTAACAGATAAGTCCAAACTGATCATTTTGGATTGATCTGGGATTTTGCCCACACATGGTTGTTCCAATTCTCAGTTCATATTGATCAGTCCGACCTGAATTGAAATTTTGCATACACATGTTAGTCTCGAATAGAGAATGGTTAATGCTGGACAAGTTTTTGTATTTGTCTTGAATATGAAATAAGCTTTGTGTTCTGCAATGTACTTATTGTTATAAAGCGTAGATAAAAGAGGGAATTTGAAAGAACAGGTTGGTTGAAGTATTGACTAATACAGCGACGACAGTATTCATATATTAGTATCTTCTAATAGCTAGGAAGTCATTGAACACTTACAAGCACGAATACATAGTACAAATAAATATATTGAAACCATTTAATATAATAGTTCTCACCAAACAATTGTAGCAAATAAATACAGAAAAGCTACACACAACGATGATTGACCCGCGACACTCGGCGACAGACTGATGGACTGAAGGTTTGAACTGACCTAACACCCGCTCTCCATGCACACGTCAGTTCTGCTTGAGCGCTCTGCGATGTTTGATGGAAAGTAATCATTCCATTAGTTCTGACTGATCAGTACACCGTCCTTGTGTACACACGGCAGTTAGGAATAATCATTCCGAACGGTCACGTCCAACTTAACGTGTGTGAGGCCCTTTAGTTTGAATGTAATGTAGATTTAGTGTTATTGTATATTTAGTATTAGTACATATTTAACGTTAGTGTAGATTAAGTAGTGATAGTTGCTCGTTAATACAAGTATACCGTACTCAAGGGCATATTCAAATTCCCCGACCTTTCAGCAAATATAAACTGAAGAGTTAGATCAATAGCTTTCAAAGGATTTACCCCCAACTTTGCAGTTCTACTTGTCAATTAAATATTTTTCAATAAAATGATGAAGTGGTTTGATAATTGCTCACTGTGCTGATGACGCCATTCAGCCTCATTGTGTGACAAAGTCATGGGTGCAAAAATATTCATATACATATCATTTTAAAGCTTTTGAATCAGCCTACAACTTTCTTACTAAACTTATTGCCATATTTTCATTTTTAAACACGCTATCTTTTTATTATTTATATTTATATCACTTATCACTTTGATATTTGCCTGTTAATTCAGCAGGTAAATCATTATGTGTCTCCCCTATGGGGATTAGACTATATTTTAATATATTTCAAGGCCCTAATGACCTCAATGTGTCGATGGGCCTTAAAACCCTAATAATAATAAACACGCTACAATGTTGAAACTTTATTTATAGTAATAAAAATTATATTTTATTTAATCCTTTATTAAACTTAAGACAAAACTATTGGTATTAGTGCTAATTTTAATGGGAACAATTTTGTAGGGCGTAGTTTTATGATTAAAACTAAAAAATAATTACATTGGTTATGTAGATATAAGCTAGTCTCTCAATATCTGCGAATGTGAAGTTTGGGGGAGCACAGGGATGGGAGTACAGAGGGGAGGAGTGGGGTGTTTTGAGAAAATACACCTCTTATAGTGGTCTAACAACTGGCCAAAATTCAGCTTTTATCTAATTATCTTCGACATTTGAGGGTTTATTCCCTTTTATTTCTTGGGATAAAGTTCGAAGTTGTGTGCCTTTGAAACGTGAGTAGAGTTTAAGTTATGATGCACGTGTAACGATGTTCCAAACAAAGAATATGCAACACACTACAACCTAGTAATATGGAGGTTGTCTAACTCACCAAGGCTCACCAACTCTCACCAACTTTCGCCAAGTCCGACCGATGCCTCTCCCCGTCAAATGGGACACACGTACTCGCTGCAAGCATCCACTCTCCTGGCTTGGGCAAATACGACTGACCGAGGCGCAAGCTAAATCAGAACCTCAAACTCCAAAAGAAAATACTGTTGCCAACTTGACTTGGCAAACATCCGGCCCTAGAATGTTCCGGCTTAGCCTGGCAAGTACTGGTACCTCCGCGTTCGCACCGGAGCGCTGTTCTCTACCCTTCCTTTGTTCTATGTGCCTCCCCTTCTTCCCCCCCCCCTTTACTGAGAACTTGTTTGTATATAACAACCGCTGTAACTTCACAGGTTTACTCATTGTATCACTGGCTTTACCAGGTGAGGGCGCTTGATTGGAATAATATTAGTAAAATCTATCAAAATTCTCTTTGGATCTAAATATGGGGAGGGAATACTTTTCAAAATTACTGTTTGGCAATACTTTAATATATCATTAATGGGGACCTTTTATTTTGATCTGGCGTGGCTGGTCCACGATCAAATGTTGGTAACTTTCTGGGGAGATTTACTTTTTGCTTAGTTCTATTTATTTACGGTAGGCGCGCCCGAACCTGTTATCTGGTTCATCTATGTAACATTTAATATTGTCTAGGGTAATTTTTTGGGGATATGAGTTTATTTAGAATTAGATACATTTTGTATAGGATAGCTAATTTAGGTTATAGGCGCAACGGGAGATTGGGAAACTTGTTATACTTCTTCGAGCATTGTTATTGGTTTAGGCTATTTAGTAATTTAGGATAGGTCTCCAACGGTCATGGTTGGGACTTCAACTTATGATATTTAAACTAACTAATTATAATATTTTTTATAGTAATGCGAGACTATGTTTTACGAGCTTTTTCTTGTTAAAGTAGATAAGGTTAGCGCGCGCTTGGGCGCCAAATTTAAATGTTCATTTCAAACTATCACTCTACGTTCTTGTAGGACAAGTAGTATATTGTATGTCATGACGGCTTAGTCTGCACCTTGACAGACTAAGCGAAGGCTGGTTAAGCCATTAATGTACTCATCATTCATTTTATCATTATAATTTATCATAAATAAAAAATGTTCCTCTTGTGACCTCATGGTTATTATTTTTGGGGCCCGCTTCCTGACCTCTGTGTGAGCGTCACACACGGTTAACGAGTAACACCACACTTCACTTCACCAGCAAACCACACTTAAACCTCGTTCCTCGACCCTTCGACTCGAGGCGAGAGTCAAACCATAAACCATTGAGTGATTTCTACTTTGTATTAGTGCATTTGAGACAAAGCCTACTAATAGTTTAAAGAGATAAAGCACAGGAAGGTAGTAAGGAAGGAGCAACCCCACATTATCTTGGAGAAGGGATAGAAATATCAGAATAATTATTGGTGTGTGAAAACCTAATCCCCAGTGCACACAGCTGAGATTTGCACCTTGATCTCTCCGATTCCGGTAATACAGTGTATTGTGATATTAATGCCTTAGGGGACGGCCAGATTGGGCGAGCGAGCGACTAAAATATAAAATAGAACACATTGGTTGTAATGAGAGGTGCCCAGACTGGAGTGAGCGAGCGACTGAGCGGGCGCGATTGAAAGATAGAACTGATTGTATTTTAAGCGCGCGTGCTCTACCCGGTACAGTATAGTTTACAGGCGCTAGGCAATATTATTGTATGTTGGTTCATCGAGTGCTTGGAAAACTTCTCATTTTGATATTTTTATTATCATCGATATGTTTTGCACACTTGCTACTAACGACCTAATTTAATTGGTAAGATCATAAACCATACCTATATGTGTATATATATAACTGATATGTTATATATATATATATATATATATATAACTGATATGTTAAAATATTTCAATATTATCAAAGTAGGCCTTTACAAATAAGAATCACCATTAGCAAGGAGAGAGGATGAGAAAACCACAACAATAAATCACTTGTCAAAAACCACCCTCAGTTCACTGAGTCAAGATTCGGAGCCTCCTCGTAAATAACTATCGAGAGCTATCTGCTAATCACGTGCTTGTCAGTCTAGCCGAACCCTTAGACCTCGTGAAAACTAGGCTGAGTTGGACAACAGAAATGCCGATAGATCCATCCTTTAAACAGAAATTGTTATTTTGTATATTTGCACTTTACAGCCATTACTGTTTCCAGCCTGTGGCCTGGGTCAGTTTTTTATTCAACTCATATATTTTCCACTACCGGCTTGCTGGGCCTGTCATAGCTTCATATGCATTATAATCTAACTGAAGACTAGGACAGGCACAACTTCCAGTCTCCTGCCGTTAATTTATCAATGTGAAAGGGTAAACCCACATTTATTCAATGATAAAAGAATTCCAGCTATACTGAAATTCGAAGCCTGGACCCTTAACTCAGGAGGCAGACACGCTACCGACTGAGCCACGGTGTCATATTAACACCTTGGATATATCTTTACAAAAAACTCAATTCACAAAATTGGAAACACATTTCTCATTCCGTTTGAAACGAAGTTGGCATGCCTGCTGTCTCATGCGTCGCGTACAAACAAGACGGAAAACAAAACATTCGAGAGCCGGAATGGAATCCAACATGACGCCGCCCAGACGACAATCGTGACGTGTTTCATGGAGACGACTTTGATTCTAATCATTAATAATGCCGTAAACAGAATATCGACGTCAGTTGGAAACGTTTCCAAGAAAGACACCAGCATAATGGGGAACGTGACAATAGTTCGTTCATACTTTGGTCATGCACGGACCGATAGGTATACGATATCCACGATAAGAGCAAACAAGTATATGTATTGCTCACAGATTTAGGATTGTAACCACCAATTTATCTTGGGGGAGGGGGCTTCTACCCGCAGTGGCTTGTGGTGAATTCTTCCAACAGTAGAGGGTTAGAGATGTGTTTTACTAACAATACTTCTCTAAAGGTACCTAATAAAAGTTTTATATACATAATTGGGATTTATTTTATTTTGACCTTATCTTACTATCCATACGGGCTGTTCTTATTTTAGTTATTCAAATGGGCTAGGTATGAATAAGGTAGAATTTACTAAATATTTCCCCATTTTTTTTAGAGAGATTGTGTAAAATCATCTAGGCAAAAACAGTTTTAAGGGGAAATGGAAGGGTACGCGAAAAAGGTCCAGTTTTTATGCGGTTTTTATTGGAAAATATTTTATTGGCCAAAATAAATAAAAAAAATTGCTTCAGTACAAACATAGAGTTTAATTTTCTTCACATGGTGATATCAACACTTATTGTATATCTGTCATGAGCATGGCGGAATCATCTAACAAAATTTTTAAATTAAGAGAAAAAGTTGTCATTAAATTCCAGGTCATCCTTGAAAGATATTTTTTAAATGTTGAGGTCACAATGTAAAGAAAATTAAATTTTATGTTTTTAATGGAGCAATATTTTATTTATTTTGTCTAAAGAAATATGTTGCCATAAAAACTACAAAAACGCTGACTTTTCCTCGCTTCCCCTTCCATTCTACCTTAAGTACACCCAGCAGGGATTTTAACCTCGACCCCTTCATCACCAGCAAATCAGTCTAGATTATCCTGACATTAGCTCCACCTGTCCACCAATGTGTCTACTTTTGAGGCGATAGATAACTTTGTTTTTTATAAGATTACAATAAGCAACTAGCCTAGGCAGTGTGTAGGAATAAATATTTTACGGGAGAATTCAAACGCCCAAACTATCTTCCTTTGGTATGATGACGCAAATCTGTGAGTACATAATTTTATTTTTATATTTATTTGAGGTATTTAGTGTGTTTTATTCTGATCCGACTGATTTTATCAGCACACGACTTATAAACTAATGTAAATCTAGAACAGACACAACATCCAGCTCCTGCCGTTAATTCAACAGTATCACCAATTATAAATTCTTAGGCCATTCCAGGAATTGAACCCAAGATCCTTGTCTCAGTAGACAGATATGCTACCAACAGAAATAAGGTGTCGGACAAACTATTCTTGGTTTTGTTTGTATTCACATTATTAATAAGGTATTAATAAGGTAGGAGCAGAGTTAATTAATCTTAACGGGGTGCTTTAATGAAAATAACAATTTAGCCTATCATTATTTTCAGATATTGGAACCAATCTTATTATAGAAGGATTGAAACCGACGGAAGTCATTGGGGTAGTCAATCTATATGACTCAGTGGCTAGGTTGACCGTCTACAGGTCTAAGAAACCTAGGTTCAATTTCATTGGGTACTGAAAAAGATATTTAATATATGAATACATGATCAGACTGCTTTAATATTTTTTAATAATAACCCAATAATAATCTTAATGGGTCGAGACTAACGAAAAAAATAATCTACCTGCTATTCACTCACAGCAAAATGTAATATGTCTCACTATCGTTTTAAAATGGTCTGATATTTAAGAAACTTTTCTTTTTTCTTGAGTTGAATATATTTATAATAAATGTTCTTATATTTAATCAATATAGAATATACTTTAATAAACTTCTTCAGTATCTGAATGACTTAAGGCATCACTTTCTCAACAGAGTGGACTACCAATGACGAATAGATTAGGGTTCGAATCCATTTGGGTGTACTGAGGGTGTTTTTTCCTAAATAGTGTTCCCCTCTCCCTCCGTGCAAATGAGGATATACTTCCTCTAAATTCAGCCTTACTCGTTTCTAACATATTTGCACGAATAGCAAATATAGGTATGACCCGCACTAATAGTAAGATTTGGTGCTAAAAACAAACTTCACTAAATTCTAATGATTTGTATACGTTCCTTTCAAAGAGTAAGAAAAAGCAAATGTTAGGTTATGCTCCTTTTTGTTTTTAAAAACTACCTAAATGGAGAAACACGCGTTTATCAACCTTTTTTTTTTTTTAACTTGGAGAGAAATTCTCTCACACTGCTGTATTTCTCGTGGTAGTGGCAGTTCTAAAGCTTTAAAACTCCTAAAACAATCCTCGATTTTCTTAAAATGTTTTGTTGTGACTCTTTTAAGGGGGCTGCCTCGGTAAACGAAAAATTGTCCCGCAGAAGTTCAGCTTTAACGCAATATTTAATTTTACGATGTCTTATTTTAAATATGGTTCACACCAAAATAGAGTCCAAGCATTACAATTGGGCTCTTTTTTCATAATAACCCTATATTAGAAGGAAATGTGACATTAGCTCATTTTCAACGAATTTTTAAGAATATATGTGGAGCTACGAGACTAAGCTTTATAAAAAAGGGCTCTATAGTTAGTTTCCCTCTAAAAAAAAATACAGTATTTTGTTGATATGTTCACAAAAGAAAATGTTAAGATATTTGAGAACTGGCAGAAACCTTTTTTCACTATATTCTTATTAGAAGTTTTTTTTTCTTTTCCCTATTTGTTATTGATATGACTAAGGGTGGTTGATATGAAGAGTGAAAGGATGTATAAGCGTTGACAGAACTAATAAGATGTTCCAAAAAACAATAACAGACCATTGTATTCTAAGTCGAGTGGCCTGAAAGCGATTACTACTGTCTCAATTACCGGGGCGGCCACCTTAACATAAGTATTTGGTTGTTTTATGATAATCATATTTTAAGACTGCAAAATTTGACCTGAAACATCCTTTAAAATTAATTAATTTCACATTTTTTATAAATTTTTTATAAAATTATAAAACTTTAAATGGAGATCTAAGGCTTTTAATCCTATCGATACATGTTGATAAATTTCACCTCCATTTTCTGTCGTGAATAATATTTTTAAATATCAACCGCTTATGAGATAGCGTGAGACTTCTGAACTGCTGAAATGTGTTGCAGGCATCCATAAAGTCCGCAGCTTTGATAGCTGCTATTTTATTTTAAAATATGGCTCATGCCAAAACAGAGATAAATTGTATCAAAATGTTCCTATAGGATTAAAAGCTTTTGGTTTTATAGTTTTATAATTGCATTAAAATTAACTATTGTCTAGTATTTTACTACTTTTAATATCAAATATTTCATTTCAGAGATAATGTTTAGGGGTCAGAGGCATATATCCTTACATAAATGTTTTTTTGACAAGGTTATAAAAGAAAAAGTTAAGAAAGTGAGGATTATTCTAGTGGTTTTAAAGCTTCAAGATTCTCATTCCTTTAATAATTACCCCAGTGTGTGGATATTTCCTTTAATGAAGGTGGTGCCTTTAAGCCCAAGGTCTTAGAGCTCTCGACCAAGACAACACTAATATATAATTTACAACAGTACATCCCAACTGAGACTTTGTTTATGTAGGTACCGTTGTGTGCGTGCGCACAGCTCGAGTCTTATTCGAGTTGGTTATTGTAGAAGTTCTCTTGTTGGTGCATGGAGGACTGAAACAGCAACCGTCTAATTACTACCACTTGAGTTTCCTGGAGGAGGATCACGAGCTGGGGGTGGGTGGGGTTATTGGGGTGAGAGTTGGATACTGTACAGACCTACATGTCAACACTTTCACGACAGTCTGCAAGCACGATGGAGGAACTGAGGAAGGAGGACGCGGTTATTACGCCCTCATACACACGGGAGAGGTTTCAGTAGAAAAACATATGCTGGAATAATGATGGGAGCTATCACTAAATAACCATAACAACAACTATTAAGAAACATTTTACTTGCTTTCGCCCTGTCATTGTTTTCATCCTGGTTTTGAGAGAACCACTATAGAATAATAGAGTGTGATATTATGAAAACAATTATATATTACAAATACTAGAGTATTATTAAACATTCCATGAAGGTGTCAAAGGCAACCCAAATTATTCTCCCTTCCTAGAAACCACATCGAACATAGTTAGGTGGTTCAACTAAGAAAAGGTTTACATACCCTTGAGGATACCATATAGTCAATAATACCTAAAACCTACAATATATCAAAAACATAATTTAAATACATTACCTATATGTGACGTCACGGCAGGCCAAGATAGAATTTTCCATGGTAGTGATTTTACCTTTTATTAAGTGAGTTTTAAAGCTATTACGTTGAAACAAAAACCATAAGGTCATAAATAATACAGTGCAACAAAACTATTATTTTTATCTTAAAGTAGTTTTTATTTTGTGAACGTATATTTATAAATCCTTTACAACTTAGGCTATTTAGCTTGGTCAAGAAAAAGCCTCTAGGAGTATTCCTGCGTATGAAGCTACGACAGGCCTAGCCAGCCGGTAGCGGAAAAATATATGACTTGAATAAAAAAAACTTACCCAGGCCCCAGGCTGGAAACAGTAATGGATGTAAAAAAAGTAAAAGGAGTATCCTTGCGAAAATTCAGATTAAAAATATTCGTGGTGGCATAATATGTTTATCCAGAATAGGAAATAATAAAAATGTAATTTTTAAAAGCGAGTCATGTTTTCAAGGTGTTAATAATATAGAGACTATGTAAATTCGTCAGAGGAAGGGGGTAAGTGTTATCAGTATAGTACATTCACTAAATTAGTTTACTTGGATGACAGCTCAAAAGCTACCAGAAATAGTCCCTTATGTATCTCTACACCCACAGCTGACATCTGTCACTTTGGATAAATGTAATGAAAAAACATGGTAATTTATGAGCGTGATAGTTAACCACAGTGACTTAAGCCAATATTATTTATATTTATTTGAAGTCGGTCACAAAGCTTATTTATCATTTTATTCCATTTAAAAATCTTTTTAATCACAGCACTTTCACACGAGGTCTAACGAACATAGCTTCAAAATGGTGACCGGTGAATTTAAACCACGTGATTTAACATGATGAAAACAAATTGTTCACAATGATGCACCTACGCAGTGGATAGACATATTTTATTCAGTTAAATATTTTTAAATGCGAAAAAATAATCATAAAATGATTTATTGAATATTAAAATATTACAAGTATTTTCTCTTTTCCAAATAAATACGATACCTGTATTAAAGGGTATTAATATATGCACTATATTACATATCATATATAATATTACAAAACAGAGAATAAATACTTTTAATTATGTTTAAAATATTGTTTTGGATTGGGTAAAAGAATTATTAAAAGTAATTAAATAGTGTAAGAAAACTTAAGTTTAAATGTAAAATATGGCATGTGATTAAAAAACTTTACATTCATAAAAAAAACAGTGATAGTTTACAAGTGTTGGCAACACAAAACCTAAAGATATGATTTCTAAACTGTCATCCAGCTAAAAACTTATCATGAACAGACTCTAGAAAAACAAGAGGCGTCGCTGGATGAACTGCTAGTTTTCTTCCCTCTCTTTCTATTTCGTACATTGGTGCCTATAAGGTAAGCGTTAACTAGCCCACATCGGACGGACCACACGCATAGGATTTTCGCAGTCTTCATATTATATTTAATAAGATTCCGTTCACCTATCCGCATCGTACTCATTGAACGTCGGCAATGCCGATAAGGATTTCGAAAGACATATTGCTATGCGTGCTGGTGACATCATATGGAATGTTTATATTGCACGCTCCCCCCACCATTCGCATTCGTAATGCCCAGGTTTATTATCTCTATTTATTTTAGAAATGGTTAGTATAGTTCTCTGTTGGGAACAGTTCCAAATTATTTATTTAACTGAAATGAGCAGTTCATTTATCTAGTTCAATATTTCGCAAACTACTTCTTGTAGATAGTTCGAGTAGTTTGTGAACTAGTCTTCTTGTGGTCCATCGTTCGTGACCGATAGAAATACATACACCCTTTAGCTCAGTCGTTCACGACTTACCTACAGCCAGCAGTTTGCCAACTACCGCGTATGAGTGAGCTATCTATTATTTCCCCCTCACTTCACTAGTCACATAGTTAGGATCTGCCGTCAGGTGAACGTTTATAAAGTTTATTTAAGTATGTTCATTAATCAAATATAGAACTTCTTCATTTTTAAAGTAATTGTGATGAGCTTAAAATCAAAGCAATGGATACTTAGATAAAAAAAAATTGATTAGAAAAATAATGCTTTACAGTCAAAATTAGATTAGTTACAACAGAGCCAGCTGTTATATCAATGATACAGTTTAGCTTTTTGGGTTGCAGAAAGAGTGTTTACCTTTAGTAGCCTATATCCTAACGACTACCCGTGCCAGTATGTCATTATAGATATTAAGACATATAAAAGGTGACATGGTAGAAAATAAGGATAGATGTTGGGAATCAACTCCTTGAAAATTCCGAATGTTCTGAATGCAGTGGGCTAATTACATTAATAAATCCTATGCATGTGGTCTGTCCGATGCGGACGCTTACCTTTAGTGTGATAGTGAGTGGACTGCTTAGCTGCGTCAAGTTAAGATGCGACCAGCTTTGCAAAATAGCTTCGAATTTCCCAACTAAGTGTTACCACCCAATCTACTATCTCTTATCTACGGCCCCACTAAACTAAAAGGAAAGTGGGGGTAAGCTACATAGAATTATAAATTAGAAAGACATTAGCAACAATTTGGTAACAATATGAATGTTTTATTTAAAATAATTACAATTTAAAACAATAATCTACATAGCCTCAAAAATCCATCACTGGTTGTGTTGAAAATCATATTAAACAAATGCGCAGTACTATCATGCGAATGTTTCCAAACATGAAACATGTTCTTAAGTCAACTAGGCCAGTCTGTAAGAGACAACCACTCGATTCAACAGCACAATGTCAGTTTCACAACAGTGAGTATTGATAAAACAACATAAAACGTTGACTATCAAAACACATTACTTTATAAATCTATAGTCAGATAATTATTGATTACAAAAAGAAAAAAAGCCTAGTGGGCATCTTTGAAATTGATACAAAAGTTGTCTGTTACGCTACATTGAATACAGACATAAATATAAAAGGGAAGTTAAATTTAATATCGTACGGATATTTCGGGGAACACAAGAGTTTGGCTTACAGACCATAGGTCAAACTCCCGCGGGACTATTAAATGTTGACACAACTACGGACGTTAACAAGATCCCTACTTGTTAATAAAAATTTTTATAACATTCAAAAGAAGTCTAGATAAACCACAACTAAATTCAATTGAATAATTGGGAAAATATTCAAAGTCAAAATCAATCTATCAGCAAAATTTTACGTTACTTTACTAAACAATTAAAAACAAGAAAACATCGTCAAAAGGATGAGATTACATTTAACATCTAAATTCAGACAATTCAAATAAAATACTTCTAACAAGGATTAGTTCAAAAATATGACAATCTGATATATTCAGTGACTTCACTGACACTAGTGCCTGATTGGCAGCAAAAAGAATTAGGTGTCTCATTACAAAATTTTAATATTTCAAACAATATTGATTTTAGCAAATAGTTTACATTGCCTATTCAGGTTAATTCCAATAATTACGTTACTTTAATTTCAAAATTGAACAAGCCAGTTCAAGTATATTTAAATAATATCGATGAAATAAATAAATCGTCAATACGAAGAAATCTTGAAAATGCCCTAGTCCAGGACCGGACTTCCTGACGGCGTCTAATACAATATTCTAAGACATGACGTCTCCTGAAGGCGTCCAATTTAATAGTCCAGGACATGACTTCTCCTGACGGCGTCCAGTTTAATAGTCAATTCGTCTTCAGAATCATCAGGTTTAAATAGTGTTGCTAGTCGCATGGGGTTGAAAGGAAAGGGGGGTTGTTCATATACGTTGGTGACGTCCCATCGACCACATGATGAAAATCAGCACGTACACCATCGAACAAGCTTGTATTGGCTGGCCTCTCTTCATCACATCCGCCAGTGTTGACAAAATATATTTTTGACCAGATATATGTTGGTGATGTCCCACATCACGCGCTGTCTAGGTGGAAGATTTTGTCTTGCCCGCAGGGTGGAAGGTAAGTCGTAATTCCGGTATTGTTGTGAGCGTCATTCTTGAGTCCCATTGGAATCATTTTTATTCTTACGCTTCGCACATCAGAAGCAGTTACCCCAGGGCTCTTTCGTCCCACTCTTCAGTTCAGGGCGCGGCGAGTATAGTCCAGTCTTGAAGATTGTTCTAGCCAGACGATACAAAGGGTAATTACATGAATATTTTATTGATTGCAGGGAGTTAATTCTTGTTTTATATTGCTTAGTGTTGTAAACGGATTCTACATTGGACTACAATAGAGAAGCTTACTATTGCAGGAAGTTTATTAATATTGTGGTTTCATACGGAGTGGGTAGTATGACTTGAAGATTAGTATGGGGGTAGTATGATGTAACATCATTAAATGTTACATAAGCGATGTCGTTAATAAAAGATACGCATTGTGATACGTCATGTGCCAACCAAATCATACCAACTCCCTGGCTTAAAGGAACTTGAAAGTGCATGGCCCTCAGAACGTAATCTCACCTTTCAACCCTATCCTGAGAAACCTCAATCCAATCCATAACTTGATATACAATCTCCTTAAACCTATTTTCACATTATCCTCTCATAGATGTTCTAATCTACCACGTATTCTTGTTTCTTCAGGTTTCTAAACCAAAATAGCACGTGCACGCCTGTCATTATCCATACACGCCACATGACTACTCCACCTCTGCCTCCATGCCTTGATTACTTTTAATATATTCGGATATTCATACTAGTTATTAAGCTATGTATTATGTATCATTCTCCATTTTTATGTTTGTTCATCTCTCTCAGGCCCAAATATCTTCCTCAATACTTTTCTTCTCAAAACTCTCAACTGTTTATCTTCTTGGTTCGAAGTCAGACCCCATGCTTCACATCCGTTAATAGAAACAAGTAGGATTATAGTTTTGTATTATATCAACTTAATATTTTGAGACAGAAAACAAAATGATAACAGCTTATAAACTGAATGACATCACGAATTAACTACCTGCCTGAAATCTGCTTTGGACATTGACTTGAATGTCATTCCTGTCTTTTAGCACAAAATCTAAAAAAATATATAGTGAAAATAATTTAAGTTACTCCTGCAAGATAATTTTGAGAATATAATAGTTAATTATTTAATACTGTAAAGGGCTCACTAGCCTAAGTCCAGTACAACCCAAATAAACTGCCACAAATAACGGTCTTGAAATAAAATGTACATGTATTGCTGAAAATATGCTCATAGCTATACACATGTCTGTGTTACATACCTCACCACAACAACAACTTCGCTGAACACGAGCTCTCCATTAGACGTGCCCTGCTACTCTCTCGGCCAACGACGCCATACTTCACCGGGCCGAGCTTTTAATTCATCTGACTGAATTACTGGCGGCGCGCCGCGAGCAGTTTTCGCTGGCTATGACGTACGTGCCAAAGTGAGCTTCATGGGACGTCATGGCCCCTTCCCCCTCCACTACTCTTCAATGGTACACCAAGCTCTGGCGCTATAAGACACCGTGGCTTGCAAAACCAGAGGTTATTACTCCATTATTATCCCAGTATACAACACGTCACACGTATCTTCGATCAAGAAATATTTATGACTCCAGGGAGGAAGGAACGATGGTACCAAGGGACTGGCCTGATCAGTGGAAGAAGTCTGCCACAGCGTTGTAATCAAGTATTCATAATTCATAGGGAGTAGAATGCTGTAATGGCCGTGGTTAGGTTTAGGAACAGTTTACTTGTTCAAGAGAGCATTAATAACTCTTATATTGCGTATAACCCGAACGGGTAGTAAGATGCGGTGCTAATAATAATAATAATAATAATAATAATAACTCTTATGTTTTTCATGTAAATGTAGTTTAGTCTTAAGCTTTCTGACTCGCAGTGCTAGCCATTGGCGACGTTCTATGTCACTGATATATTCTGAGTCCTTCAGACCTACAGTTTAGGTAGTAGTGTGTCCCACTCCATGGCCTGCACGACCATGTCGTAGTCAGTACTGCCTTCAGACAAAGAGGCTATTTAGGTTGTTCCAGGCCTAGCAGTGTGCCTTATTAGGTGTCGGTCGGCTCTCCTTGAGTTACTTGAGGCGCTTCTCTCCATGATTGTTGTTTGCCTTATTGTGGTGATTAACTTGTGGATCTCTTTGCCCGTCAGGCAGGGCTCGCATTTGTAGAGCAATTTAATTATTGTTGTTCAACTTGTGGACCTCTTTGCCCTTTAAGCATGGCTCACGTTTGTTATTAATTTTGATATCGTCATTTTGTGAGGACGTTTCTCCCACCTCTGGGTTTGATAGTCGACCGTCTAGGGTTTGATCACCTCTAGTCTGGCTCAGACCAATTGGTTATTTGCCGGGTCATTATGTGCTTGACCTAGAACCCTGGATTGGAACTTTCGTCTACAGTTTTACCGGAATATGTATAGCCTGAATAAACACTGTATAGCTTGGAACTATTGTAACTGAATTGAAATGAATTAAGTTAGCCTTTCTAGCACGGGTAGTCTTCTCCCCACATAGTGAGACTGCTAGTTTATTTAACCAAGTTAGCTGGTTAACTTATAGCGTAGGGTATTCTTGTAAGTGTAATTGTTTGTTGACTAATGCGGCATTTTTTTCCCCTAATCGTGAGGATACCCATACCAAGCATAGCCAGGGATTGGCCTGTGTTGTACTAAAGTTGGTGCTTCCCACCTTGAGAACAATTGAGTGGGAACACTAGATAGTTCGCTTAGGAGTTATCAATTTTAGGGATTCATATTTAGCCTGAAACTTCGTTAACTGAGTAGTGCCTGTATCATTTTTAATGTATGTGTTGGTATTACTGATCTTATTAAAGCTTATTTGTTTATCTCCATCATTATTTTTGATTTCACTTGTTTTATATCTTTGTATGTTTTCCCTGTTTACGTGTTGGGGTTAAAAGAAAATTAACCTTCGGTGCAATACCAAATGGAAATTTTAAAATACATTTACCAGTTAGATAGTTCCTCACAAAATAATATAACTAGATAACTACCTTATTTAGCAAAATTTAATTGATATTTTTTGAAAATACAAATTATATTAATGCACGAAAAGAGTAACATAAAAATAGTTCACTAAACGTATATTATAGGAAGCCAACAGGTGATTATAGGATAGAAGGAGAAAGGAGAAAACACGAAGTAAGACACCTCACAATATCACCCCAACGCTGGAACTATTTTTCTCTATTACATATAAAAAATTTGTTTGCTTGTGTATATATTAAAAGATTGAGTTTTTTTTGTCTGTATTGAGTGTTGTGCAATATATATCCCAAACAGAGGTCTGAAATTTTAAAATTAGTAGCTCATGTGCATCTCAAAACAGGAATTTAAAATCGTTATATTTGTTAAAAATTAACCGGGTCGGCCTAAATAAAACAAAAAGATTTTGTATGCTTATTCGCAGCAAAGAAAAGCATTGCCATGGGTAACCACGCAATCAAAGTTTATTGTAAACTTCTAAAAAGTATGCCATACTTTTACCTATGAAAATATCTATAAAATACATGTAATTTCAATCGCTCACATCTAAAAAAATTCAAAATAAAGTTATCTCGTTTTATTTTGGTTTAAAAAACAAGGAAATCACCGTTCAATTTGCTACTTTAAGAAAACTTGTATCTCTTCTGCGCACACGTAATTTCTTCAACATCCCAGAAAACTAGTGCCTTAGATGCCACCAAACTACGCACAAGCTCTCATGATAGTTGCTTGTTTTGCTCATAGTCGCCACGATAGTTCGTCGCACGTGTGGTAACAGGGGTTGACTTAAGCTTTAATTAGGTTTTGAAACATCGTCCAGGTATATGGTGCTTAAGTCGTGAAAATTAACTGAAGTGTCAGCCTCAAGAATTAGGAGAGACCGGGAATGCCTTGAAGCATTGACCAAACCTCTTATTTATTATTTTTTATTACATGCTCTGCTTCTTACTACCCGTCTGGACTATTACATATTTATATCAATTGAGTAAGTTGGAATTTATGGAAAATTATCCGTATTTGCGTGGAGGAATTTCGGAAGATAATTCCAGAAAAAACTCAATAATCCAGAATCGGGCTTCTAATCCTGATTTCCCTATTACCATCTGGTTAGGTTAGAACTTATCTTACTCTTTGCGTGCTCAAAGAACATGATCGGTAAGAGGGATTCTGAGCTCACCATGATCGTGATCCTAAAGGCCAATAACACCTCAATTGAGTTTAGGGGGTTGCTATTTGGCAAGGGAAGTTACAATTTTCAAGGGGAGTAGGCTGTCATTTGTGTGTTTTGTGTATGGGTAACTGGAAGAGGGAACATATTAGGAGATGGACAAGTTTCCTAGTAGGGAGAAAGAAACAACCTTAGCTGAATCATCATAGTGAGATAAGAGAATAATTAAGTTTCTAGTGTTGGTGTAAGATCATTTCAAAACTCTGTGGATTGAAATGAAGACCAAAATCCCCCCTGTGTTCTATATCCAGTAAGAGGCCAACATATTAAATATATTAAACCATTCTTCCTTGAATATAAATCATACATCATTAATTACTATTTTTAAATAACTCATCAAACCATAAAATAAATTTTGGAAGCGGGGCTAGCAGATATTTCTTAACTACTGAGCCAATAGAGTTATAATCCAGTTATGATATGTTAGTAGCTTTCGTTCTTAAGAGCATGAAGATGCTAATCTGAAGGATTGCATACATTTGTTGAAGGCCCTACGGGGGATTCATATTAAAATAACATCTGACTAAACTTTAAGGGAGTGTTACCAGATAGCATACAAATCAAAGTCCCACGCGCTTATAGCTCATGTGTGTTGATTATTCTGATAAGCTTTAATATTGATATAGGTATATTTAAAGCAAGATATATTTGTAAGGATGTATTGAAGATTTGTGAATGATGTATTGAAAACATATAGAATGTCCTGTCCTACTGTCTTTTTCTGTGAACAACATTTCCTCAAATAATCATATAGCTGAAGAGCATACCCCACCACCTTCCAACAGACACAGGAGCTGTGCCTAGACAAATGTCACACTTTCAGAACATAACACTGCAACTTACACCTAGACAAAATTAATACCATGTTTCCCCAGCAGGGTTAGATGAACACTGGCGTTCTTGAATAAGATCAGAGAAGCCTGGATTTAGTGGAACAGGGCTGATTTCCAGAAAGTTTTCTTTCCCCTCTCAATTCATTCAAAGTGTAAATATATAATACTTAATCCAAATTAAAATTGATAAGCCCAATTATATTAAATCTATTAAATATGTATTGACAAATATACCGGCCATACACCAAACTAAACATAAGTTTACTCACTACAACAAACTTATATGCATATAGATAAATCTAATAAATTTTAATGGATTAAAGTAGAAACCATTTCTAGATACAATTTAAAATGTAGTAGAAACATTTAGCAAATTCAGTCCCTTATAAATATCAACTTGTAATAGAAATATTTTTTTATGATAAACCTTAAAGTAGATTCATGGTAGAGAGTTAGAGTCAATTTATTATAGTAGTGGTGGTAACTGACAGCCAGCAAAACAGTTAAAAGGAAAATTAGTTAAAGCAAATTGTTTTTTTGAAAGTTTTGACTGTCAAAATTTACACCAAAATCAACATGTGGTCTTGCGGGTCATATAGCTTGGCGAACGGATACCTGAGAATAGATTTGGTAACCTTTTCTAACAGTAAACTACCATCGCCACTCCTATGGCGAATGGACTATAGGATTAGAAAATGCAACCCTGTCTATTGTGTTATTCGGTTCGGTGGGCACGGCGACTAAATTCCTAGCTCATCTAGTCCGGCTGGGTGAACGCAAATTTTGATATATTTTCTATCAATTCTGACTTAATCATCACCAGAGGCAGGTTTTTATGGTGAATATTTTTTTTTAAATTATCAATAATTTTTTAAAATGGTGGTGTTTTGTGTTGAAAATTTCACACAAATATTTATTGTCATATCACCCTAATCTATATCGCCAAACTGTAGCATACAGCATGTGGTAATATTTTTTTCACTCATCGTGGTTCGTCTATCAGTCACTACCAAATTGTACGTTGAAAAATACCGTTCACTGTCTGCATTTGAAATGGGCAACCAAAGAGATTGCAGCGATTTTTCTACAAAAACATTAAAATGTTCACCTTTGTGTTTCAAACCTATGAGAGCTTTTACCACATCCACATAGTCACTGTCAGTTTGTTCGGAAATTAATGTGCACAGTTCTTTGTGGCCTAGTTGAAAATCACACTGCAAGTCTCGGAAAGCAGGAAGGTCCTTGAACATTCTTTCAAGTTCCCTCCCATCACTTGAACTAGGCCTGCTCAGTAGCTTAGTAGGGTCAAATAGGTACCCTAATGCTTTTATTACTTTTATTTCATCACTATTTTTGGCTAGCATTGAATATAGCTTGGCACAAGTTAGTGCACCACATGCCTTCAAACACTCCTCAGTTTGTCCTCTACATAGTGGTGAAACTTTGGCTAACATCTGTACAACGTTGATACCAAACTGACCATCTCTCACTAATTCACACTTCGCTTTCAGTGATTCGATTCTTGATTGTACTAAATGTGCCACAGGCTTATCTTTACTTTGAAATTCCAAAATTGGATTTGTAATTAATTTACAATTTTCTGACACAAAGGCTACTTGAACCTTGACCATTTTACATTTAGTGTCATTCAAGTGTTCATCCAACAAATTTTGACCTTGAACTGAAAGATTGTTATTTTGTTTGAGAAAATTAACAATTGCATCAAAGTATTCTGACAAGTACACGACAGAATTAAACCAACTAGACCAACGAGTTAACACAGGAATTGGGTAAAGTTTCACTTCTAGTGTCGGGTAATTTTCAACTAGATGTTTCTTATATTCCGTTTTTAATTTACGAGCGTTTCTGAAAACGTTCTTTAGGCCAGAAATTACAGAATTCAACTCTTTTAAGTTCTTTTGCCATATTTCTCCGAGTAGATTAAACTTGTGACACCAGCACGTAAATCCTAATAAATGTTCACCAATTAAAACCTTTAATGTACTAACACATTTAATCATGTATGGAGCACTGTCTGTACAAATAGCCTTGATATTGTTAAAGTCAATATTTAAATCATTTATAGTTTCCATGATTGCCTGGCTTGTCGTAGTAGCATTTGCTGTTTGGAGAAAACTGCAAGACCCTAAGTAGAGTTGCTGTGATGATTTTCCTTCTAGCGTTCCAAACAGAATAGCAAAAACACAGTTGCCACTCCGATCTGTAGTTTCATCACAGAATATAGCCACAGATTTATTGGCTAAAGAGACTTTTATATTTTCTTTAGCTAAAGCTCCACATTTAGGGACATATTCTCGTCTTAGCCAGGAAGCTGAAGGTAAGTCGCCTGAACCTTTAATGTATTTGCCCATCCAACTTCTAACTACTGGATTGTCCAGTTTTTCAATAGGAATGTTGGCCTGCAAGAAATTAAAACAATTGTGTTGACAAATATCAGAATAATTAGAATACAATAATTAACCATAATCTCCTTCTGGATTTGTAATGATAAGGGATTTAAAGAAAAATATTAATATTGAATAGTAGGCCGACTAGGCTCACACTAAAATAAATGTCGGCCTAGTCCCAAATAAGGATTAGAAACATACATATTGCGCTAAAGGCCTAATTTTACCTTGAGAAACATTTCGGTTGTGTCCATTATAAATTCCACTTTATCATCTTTCGCCTTTTTTTGAGCTTGAATTGCCCCCTCAATGGATAACTGTCGCTTTACTCCTGTAGTTAAGGAAGCTTGGACTTGTTTAATGTGCCCTTTATTTTTGATGTGCTTTTCACACGCATCACGTCGTTTCCATTCAATTCTAGAATTACAGTGTTTACACAATACAATATTTTTATCATTTAAATAAAATCCATGATTTTTGTATTCATTTACACGTGAAACTGCACTAATTTCAATCGTTCTCCCCATGGTGAAATTAATAGTTGCTTAACTACACACGACTTTGGATAATGTGAAAAATGCAAATCATGATCTAATCAAGTATTAACACGCTAATTTAATGGTTTATTAGTGAAGCTAGTGACGGGCTATATCGAAAGAAAACTATCTAATACCAACATATGAAAAATGTGTAGCACCAAAAAAGTTATATACTTATTACCTCTAGAATATACATGCTTGAACATTGCTTAGTAATTGCAACAAGCAAAGTGTTTTTTGGCTTAAAATTTGATGTGCAGTCTATGAGTAGTAATTCTATTGTGTTTTATTTACTTAATCATTCCAAGACGGCAAGATGGCGGGTGGCGACATATGGTAGTTGAAATCTCTTGTTTGAGATATTTTTATTTGGTTTAAGTGAAATATAAAATAAGCTGAGTACCCAAAATAACTTAAATAAATATCTGGCAGCGAGTATTAAAATTAACGCAGGATATGTTAATTATTTAAAAAAAAACTTTGAGGTGAAAAACACGTTTCTTTCCAGTCTTGTTTCAGTTTTAAAACTACGCATGCGCAAAATATATGATCCAGACACATTCTTAAGGCTTGTGAGACTTCTGTGAAAATAAAATGGCGGCAAATTTTACGCTGTGAAGGAATGTTTATTAAATAAAATATTGTTTTTAAAACTTCAAATCCGACTATTGAAATATTAAAGTGTGAAAAAAAAATTAAATTTTTCGCGTTAATCGCGAGAATAATAAAATTACTCGAGAATAGCAAAATTTCGCGAAAATTCGCGATTTGAAAATATGTTGGATCACTTCGTAAACATTGTGAAAGGTGTAAATATAGATTTTGAAGCTACAAAAAAACAATTCGCGTTTATCGCTAATAACAAAAAAACCTGCCTCTGATCATCACATTAAATTAGTGTAATTACAATGTTTATAGCCCGGAGGTGTAGTAAGACATGGCAAAACAACTAAAAGCAATGTGGTTGACATTCAAAGAAATTATCTTTATTAATTTATCGACATTAATCTCAATGTTACTACTCTTTGTGAAAAGTCACAATATAGGATTAAATGATTTTACCTATGAATATATGACTCTACGTTTCCATCAGTCCGTTCATCCCATTTTTTGATGAATCTCCATAAAATGTTAACTTGTGAGCTTTCACTGACTTTGTTACATTAATGACCGCTAAACCTAGCACACTGTATGACTTTTTATTTAGTTTATTATTCTTAATATGACACAATCGTACAAACATTCTCATAAATGAGATCTTGAAAAAAAAAAATCAAAAATTCAGACTTTTTTATTATAAAATCAAACATATGGTTTTTTAATCATAATTAACACTCTTCAAATATAAATTTTAAAGAAAATTGTTTATACGATTATTTTTTTAATATTTAATTTCCAAAAATAAATAAATGTGTAAATTTTCTTAAATTATTCATACTTGTAAAAATTTAAAAACAAATTCCTATTTATAATGACAACCAATTCCAAGGTACCCATTTTTAACGTAATCTTAAGGGTGGTTTTTTACATATTTCAAATTTTCTCAAATCTGTCCAAAGCAAACCCCCCTTAAATTAACTCATTTTTGAAAGATAAAGATATATTATGTATCATGTAAAATAGTACCCAGATACAAATTATAAACAAAATTATTAGAGTTATTTTCAAAATACGAGTATAGAGTAAGGCAGAATAGTACAAACTTTCTCATGTACAGAATTTTAAAGCTTGAGGAAAACAATTCAAAATTAAGTTATTTGTAGACTACTCTAAAAGGATTTTCATTTGTAAAAATTAAAATATATTCATATCTTGGAAAACTAACGCCAGATACTGATTTTGAACTCAATAGTATAGGCCACTTTCGAAATATTGGAAATTTTCTAAAAATTTTCACTTCTAAACAATCTATAAATTATTCCCTCCCCCCAAAAAGATACCGTTTTATTTATCATATCAAACATTCCCCAGTATTTTGGACAAAATCATCATGTTGATTTTTGAAATATTAGGAGTTTTCAAAATAGCTCTTCAGTAAATAGCCCTTTAACTTATGTATAGCAAAAATACAAGTCCTATACAGTGTTATTTGTCAGGTAAACACCCCCTATGTAACAATTTAAAAAAATTGATTTCAAAAACAATCATTCATCAGTTAAATACTCTAAATTTAAGGAATAATGTCTACATCATAAAAATATTGTGGTGAGGTATTACCTTACATTTAAATATATGGTTTGAACAAAATACATAAAACTGTTTCAACACATAGAATTGTAAAATTCCCTTTATGGAGTGTGGAATCACTTAAAACGAAAATATTCATCCTATTATCTCAGAATCAAAATTTCTCGCAATTACAATACCTTCTCTTTTGACGATAAAGTAAAAATAAAAAATCGATAAAATGTGGGTAGTAAAAACTTTTTGATTTTTTTCTTTTTTCATAATTAGTTCATTTAACCCAATGATTGATTTTCAACAATATAAAAATAACTTATTTACTCTAAATAACATTAGTCATTTCTATACAGTGCATAGTAAAGTTTAGAATAGAGCTAGGATAACTAATTCATTATTTAATGAATAGCCAGCAGTCAAGAACAGACTAGTAAAAATAAAAATCATAAGGCCTAAAAAAATATTACCTTTGTGATAAATTACAAAGATGTAGACTTATAAGCTTAGTAATACTAATAATAATAATAGTAATAATAATAATAGAGGTAAAACAAAAAGAGCTAATCCAATAGTAATAATTAGTTACTGAAGAGTCCACAATAAACAAACGGTAAGTAATTAAATAAAGGCAAGAGCTACCACTGCTAATACAACGGGCAAGTGGGCTAATTCTGTAATAATATCTATAATAATGACCACCTCTATGGTATAATGGTCAGAGTCCCTGGTTACATAGTCATAGATTGTGGGTTCGATCCCCTGGCGCTTCCACGATTTATATGTGAAACAGTGGGTCTGGAACGTTATCAAACTCAGCCTCGCGAGGGCAAATGAGAACCCACTAGAATAAATAAGTAGCAAGTCCGGTTTGTAAAACTGAAACTAACGGCTAGAGGGCTCGTTGGGCTGACTACATGACACACTATATCCACAAATATTGGCACCAAAATCGCTAATGGCGGCAGCCACTTTGTCAGAATAGCTAGCTTTCGGGCTCATATCATGGAGTTTTTTTAATAATAATACTAATAATGATACATATAGGGCTTTAATTGATTTATTTATGTTAAAAATATATTTTTCCAATATTAAAATGGGGTATATATCAAAAAATTGTAAAGATATCGGTGGTGAAAACAACTTTAAAACAGTCTGTTCGATATTCTTAACTTGCCAAACTCTTTCACAACTTTGTTTATCCATCAATATATTTGAGAAAGGTGCCAAACATCTTATAGCCTCAAGATTTTGGCTAGCTTTCAATACCCCCTAACCCCACACTCCCCTTTCCCCTTCCACCACACCACTCCTACAACATTATAGCCAACAAGGATGTACGGACAATTTTTCTCTAAAAGTATCTAATACAACAAAAAAAATGCATGTATTTATTTGGTTACTGCAAAGCCTTGCATTGTTTGAAACATTGAAGAATAAACACACTCGAAACTATGTGCATACTATTTTGTATAGTCTGTACTGATCTTTGGCCTAACTTTATTAAAAATTATATCAATGAATCTGCTGGCGTGTAGATACAGTCACCCGTTTTCTGACCCTGTTCTAAGGTAGGACCATCCAATGTCTGACATATTTAGAACTTTGTTCCACATCAAGATTTTTTTTTTATCTCTGCACACTCCAGAAACATTTTAATTATTATATTAGCTACTTTTATTGTATATTTAAATCCTATCAGCTGTTAGATTCAACTTAGTAGCCACAACAAACAAACTATATCTTCATTAGCATCGGTGGTCTCATGGTCTAACGCGTCACTCTCATGTTAGACTGGTATATCCTACTCAGGGGTAATAAGACGCGATGATTAAAAAACGTACATGTGTAACAAAGTTTTGCTTGGGTAAGCGGAACCAACCTAGTTTAAAATTGATAATTTTACTTTGCCAGGAATCTAGTCAGAAATACTGAGGTCAGAATTCAGGCATGTTACCGAGCTTTGAGAATAAAATTGAACTAAACTGAAACTGTTAATATTCCATGCCGCTAATAACAGTGTAAATATGCTGATAGCTTTGTATTTTAGTGTAACATGGAGCAAAATTAGCGAGACTTCGAGAATAAGAGAATTCTGACCAAAAATAAGTTTCATGCTGAAGGCACCCCTAATAAAAATAAACCTATTTATAGCCCCTGGGTTGGCCACCCCTGGGCCTCTCCCTTCACCAAGACCATCCTTGAGCGTCTTCTAGTGTATATATGTGTAAAAAAAAGTTTAAACTTTCTTAGTATGAATAGATTATCTTAAGGGTTGGAAGGGAAAAGAGGAGCTGTGGGTGGGATGAGATGAATGTAATATCGGATGGAGATAAGGACACAAGGATGGGATAAAGATACACACAGAGAGGAAAAGCAAGATAAAATAAAAAGTGTGTAGAAAGAGTGTGACATGCTGGACAGATTAGCCACACGCTGAAAGCGAAATACCCCTGAGCACGTGACATCCTGTTGGTAGAGGGATATGTGACGGCGCCATCTTTGGTCGAGATGGTTGAAGCGCTCCCCTAATTATGAGGGGAGCAGGGGGGGGTGAATGACTACAGGAAGCCCGACGTCGTTTTCCGTCACATATAACATTACATTATCTTATGGTGTTGAAATGATTATTTTTTTAAAGGCAGAGTAAAGTGTTTTACCTTTTGGTTACCAAGTACAGTATTGCTTAGGACCTAATTGTACCTTGTTTTAGGGCCAACCTATGCACACATTCGGAATTAACGACTATTATTTTTACACGCTACTCTTACTACCTGTCCCTGCTATTCGTATTTCATAAAACTAATGGGAAAGAGATAAATAATATAGAAAAAACCCACATTTAGGTATAGAGTGTGGGAAACCATTTGGAAACAATCAACCAACTGGGATTTGAACCCAGAACTCTCAAACCCCAACAGACCCGACTTGTCGTTTACGGGGAAGATGTAGGGAAAGTGAGCCAAGAGCTGTGATTTTGCAGTTTTTATACAAAACATTATTTTGACCGAAATAAATCAACTAAGGCTTCAGTAGAAACATACTTTGATTTTCCCTACACGG